>LOJH01010181.1:2964-19512 GCA_001685095.1 Ellobius talpinus
GAGTGCTGGGATTAAAGGCGTGCGCCACCTCCACCCAGCAGCTTCAGCAGAATTTTGAAGGCAGGTTTGTGTATTCTTTACCCATTCCTTTGAAGGCTATGCCGTGCAGGAGATGGAAAAAATACGAACCACAGAGACTTGTGGCTCTGTGTATTTGTTTTCATCTTGCCAAGTAATTCACCAGTAGCTTCTTAGAAAGTTCCTCTACAGCCCTTCAGTAAAAATTAGTTTGCAAAATCTCTCATTGCTAAAACAGGGAGGGCCCTTCTGTAGTGGGAGCACAATAACTAAACACAGAAAGAAAAACAAACAAAAAGCAAACCATCGGTTTGACTAATCCCTTCTGGTGCCACTCACTAGTGGACTCACCAGGACAGTCGCAAAAGGAACATATTGTTGATCTCATTTCAAAAAATTAAGAAATTCTTTTAGAGTTTTGGGGCTTTTTATATGTTTGCTTTTTGAGACAGGTTGTCTCTTCATAGCCCTGGCTGTCCTGGGACTCACTCTATATGTAGATCAGGCTGGCCTCAAACTCAGAGCTCCACCTGGCCCTGCCTCCCCAGTGCTGGGATTAAAATGTGTGCCGTCACACCTGCTGTTATAGAGCAATTTTAATAGCAACTTTTAAAAAGAAAAACTGCAACCATGCAACAGGCACTCGGGTGTCTGAAGTAGGAAGATCAAAAATTTAAGGCCAGCCTAGTTGTTATAGCAAGATCCTGTCTCAAAAAGAAGGGAGCCAGGCATGGTGGTACAGCCTTTAATTAGCATTCAGCGGGCAGAGGCAGGTAGAACACTAAGATCAAGGCTAGCCTGGTCTACATAGAGAGGGATATGGGAGGAGAGAAGAGACAAGAGGAAGGAGGGGAAGATGGGGAAAAAAGCAGAGGGGCAGGAGAAAAGAAAGGAAGTGATGGAGAGAAGAGAAAATAAAGGGGGTGACAGGAAGGAGAAAGGAGGAGAGGGGAGAGAAGAGGAAAAAACTGGGGAACTAGAAAACCTAGAGGCCCAGCAATCCATGAAATATCACACAGCTAGTATTATAAACAGTAGAAATCTAATTCAAGTCTACATGGTTCTAGACCCACCCTAGTCTCCCAACCCCACCACAAAGTAGTGTTTTGTTGGTTTTTTTTTGTAAAACATTTTGTTCATGCTGAAGGCCATGCAAAAATTAAATGTGTCCATGGCAGACAAGGACACAAACAACAGCATACGAAGAAGCTGAGAAGCAGCAATGTCCTGTTAGGGATCCCTTTAGTGTCCAGCATGGTGACACCCACCCTTAATCCTGGCACTTGAAAGGCAAAGGCAAGAAGCTCCATCAAGGCCAACTTGGTCTACCTAGTGAGTTCCAAGCCAGACAAGGCTACATGGTGAGACCCTGTCTGAAAAGAAAAAAATCTGGTTTTATACAAGTGTAGCATCCTATATCCGTGCCTCCCCACCCTGTGGGCAGCCTTTTCAGTGTCTTCATAGCCTTCTGGGACTTGTAAGACATTTCAATTTCATATACTCTTTATATATTTTAACCTTTTTCTTTTTCTTAATTTTTTTTCTTGTATTGCTTATGTGTCTATCATAGCACATAGACTATTGCTAAAAAGCAGAAAAAAAATCATCTTTTTCTGGTATAATGTGCACAACTCACTCACATCTGTATCGTAATGTCCACTGCTTCACATTTGATCAAAGGGTCCTAGTTCCAAGATTTTGCACGAGCTGGGCGGTGGTAGTGCACACCTTTAATCGCAGTACTCAGGAGGCTGAGGCAGGTGATCTCTGTGAGTTTGAGACCAGCCTGCTCTACAGAGTGAGTTCCAGGACAGCCAAGGCTACATAGAGAAACCTTGTCTTGAAAAACAAACAAACAAAAAAATTTATAATCCGGCAAAAAAACAAAAAAAATTTTTTTTGAACAATTTTCGTTGTCATTCTTTGAACCTCAGCTAGGACCATAGGCTAGTCCTGCATCTCTTCTTCTACCATGTAGTTGAGATATTCATTGTTGTGTCGATGAGCTTACATTTTTGTTTATTTATTTATTTATTGGTTTTTCGAGACAGGGTTTCCCTGTAGCTTTTGGAGGCAGAGCCTGCCTCTGCCTCCCAAGTGCTGGGATTAAAGGCGTGCACCACCACCGCCCGGTTTAAATTTTTTTTAATTTTTATACCCGTTGGTCTTTGGCCTGTATATCTGTGTGACGGAATTGGAACCAATGGAACCTGAATTACAGACAGTTGTGAGCTGCCACGTGGGGGCTGGAAGAGCAGTCAGTGCTCTCAACCGCTGAGCCCTCTCTCCAGCCCCAGATCTCCTCCACTGCCCTGGCCTGCAAAGGAAGTGCTGCTGCAGAAAAATGGGATAGGATGTAAAAGGGCAAACACCACCCAATGCAGAGCAGAAAATCCATAAATGAGACCTTTTCAAGGGGTGTGAGTTGAAAGCACAGTTTGGGAGCTCTTGATATCAGTGTTGTTCTCATTAGTGCTTTCTTTTTTTTCATTGACTTTTTATTGAGCTCTACATTTTTCTCTGCTCCCCTCCCTGCCTCTCCCATCCCCACTTCAACCCTCTTCCAAGGTCCCCATGCTCCCAATTTACTCAAGAGATCTATCTTTTTCTACTTCCCATGTGGATTAGACCCATGTAAGTCTCGCTTAGTGTCCTCTTTATTGTCTAGGTTCTCTGGGGTTGTGATTTGTAGGCTGGTTTTCTTTGCTTTATGTCTAAAACCCACTTATGAGTGAGAGTACATATGATATTTGTCTTTCTGGCTCTGGATTACCTCACTCAATATGATGTTTTCTAGATCCATCCATTTGCTAGCAAATTTCAAGATGTCATTTTTTTNTGATTTGTAGGCTGGTTTTCTTTGCTTTATGTCTAAAACCCACTTATGAGTGAGAGTACATATGATATTTGTCTTTCTGGCTCTGGATTACCTCACTCAATATGATGTTTTCTAGATCCATCCATTTGCTAGCAAATTTCAAGATGTCATTTTTTTTCTGCTGTGTAGTACTCCATTGTGCAAATGTACCACATTTTCCTATCCTTTCTTCGGTCGAGGGGCATTTAGATTGTTTCTGGTTCTGGCTATGACAAACAATGCTGCTATGAACATAGTTGAGCACATGTCCTTGTGGTACGATTGAGCGTCCTGTTCTTTCGAGTCTTATGTCAACTTGACACAAGCCAGAGGCATTAGAGGAGGGGGAGCCTCTCCTTAGAAAATGCCTGTACTAGATTGCCCTATGGGTAAGCCTGTGGTCCATTTTCTTGATTAGTGATTGATGTGGGAGGATCCAGTTCACTGCAGGCAGTGCCATGCTGAACTGGTAGCCCTGGGTGCTATTAGAAAGCCATGAGAAGCAAGGCAGCAAGCAGGACTCCTCCAAGCTTCTGCTTCAGCTCCTGCCTCAGGTTCCCTTCCTCCCTGAGTTCCTGTGCTGGCCGCCTTTTATGATGGACTGGTAACTAAAATAAATCCTTTCCTCAGAAAGTTGCTTCTAGTCAAATAGAAACTCTAAGGTAAGTGTCTTCAAGTAAGGAGAGCCAAAGTATATGTGAATGTCCAAGAGGGAACTTAGGACTGTGTCCATGCTTGATCAGACATTTCCTGGGCTATAGGGTTAAGAAACTAGATCACACTATTCTCTTATAATCCATTGTCCACTTAGATGCAAGACCCAGGATTTACAGAAAACAAAGTAAGACAAAAACTAAGACCACACAACTGAACAATTCTACAGAATTTTCAAAATAAGAACCCCTCCTTAAACCAGATATGGTGCAGACGCCCTTAATACCAGCACTCGGGAGTCTGAGGCTGGAGGATCAGGAGTTCAAGGTTCATCTGGCTATAAAGCAAGATCCTGTCTCAAAAAACAAACTAAATACACAACCCAGAAAACCCTTACTGACAGCCAATTCAGGTTTTGAGAACACCACGCCCCTGCATTGGTTGGACAGAAAGAGGGGTGCACCAAAGTATCATTGCTGGCCCTAGGACACCCTCGAGAAAGAAGGGCCATCATTGGATGACAACATAGAAGAGGTGGAAAAGAACGCCTCTGCATTTAAAAAGTAAAAACACGACCATGGCCCCACCCTCCTCTCAGAATCCTCAGACTTCCTCAGTTAAATCCGCTGAATCAGATGACAGCTCATCTCCACAGTCAGCTTGCCTGGATTTGGAATCACCTAGGAAACAGACTCCTGGATGCAACTGTCAGAGGGGCTTCTGGGGAGGTTTAACTAAGGAGGGAAGACCCACCCCGAATGCGAGCAGTGAGATCTCAGGGGTTGAAACCCTAGACTGGATGGAAAGGGAGGAAGAGAAAGAAAACTGAGTAGCACCATTTGCCGCTCTTTGCTCTTCGTCACCGTGGCTGCAGTGTGACCAACTACCTCATAACCCAGCCACTGTGCTTTCCCACCATGACAGACCCTCCCCCTTCTCAAACTGTGAGCTGAAATAAAACCTCCTCTGGGGAACGGAGACCTGGCTCAGCACTTAAGAGCACTTGCTGCTCTCGCAGAGGACCTGGGTTTGGTTTTGGGCCCCCACAAGGTTGCTCACAATGATCTGCTGCTCTAGTTCTAGAGGATCCTGTGTCTTCTTCTGGCCTCAGCCCCCCCCCCATACACATAAGTAGAAAAATTTCAATAAGTCTTCCCTGCCCTTCCACACACATGACAAAAGATCTCAATCAACCATCCATGACCCCAGCTCCAGGAAATTCTATTTTGTGGACATCAGACATGCACACAGTGCACACACACATATGCAGACAAACACCCATACACATAAAAATGAAAAAAATTTTAAAATCCTTTTAAAAATGCTTCTTCTCTTATGTTGCTATTGTCACAACAAGACAAGTGACCAATAGATACAGCTAAATACAGATAGCCAATGAGGCTGGAGAAATGGCTCAATGGCTAAGAGCACATTTTGCTCTTGCAGAGGACCTGAGTTCTGTTCCCAGCACCCATGTTGGGCTGCTGACAACTGCCTATAACTCCAGCACTGGGGGAATTAAATACCTCTGACCTTTGTGGTCACCTGCACTCACACACATACAAACACACAACTGCCCAAGACCCTTTTTAGGTTTAAACAGAAAGCAAAGTATGCATAGCTAAACAATCTTGGTCAAGCTGTGGTCCTGTCTGGCAGCATTGTCTGGGCTCCTGTTCTGCTCCCTCCTGCAAGATGGTCTGACATGGAGTCAGAACTGTGTGAAATCTCTTTCCAGGAGTCAGGTGTGTGGTCTTACCCTTCCCACTCCATGTCCCACCCTTCCCTCGACTTCCTGGGACTGGTTGGCACCAGGCTCCCAGCTTTTTCCTTCTCCCAGCATGAGATGTCTAGGGAAAGTCCAATTCCCTGCGGTCCATTGCTCCAGTGGTCGGAAAGCCTGAGGAGGAGCACAGATGTCTCTGTAGTATCCTCGTCCTTGCCAGGATGATTGCAGCTTGACCCTAGACCTAGACCTGGTGCTTGTCACTAGCTTGTTCCAAGGGCTTGACGGTCCCATCTACAGCTGCTATGTGAGCTTCCTAGGACTTCTACACCTCAGGTCTGACTTCCTTGAATCTTAAAGGGTCACTGGGAAGGGAACGAGACAGTATTTGCAAAGCAACTTTTAAAAGTAGAAAGGGTTGTGTCTGGGGTCAGCAAACTAGCAGAAGAGTGAAGTTAAGATCTGACCTTTTACCTCTGCCTGTGGGACAGAACTAGAAGGCCCATGGAGGGTTTCTCCAGCCCCCCAGAAATGACCGTAAAGCTACTATCTAATATACAATTTCATATGCACAATACATGGACCCTACATGGCCTGGCAAATTTACACAGTGATTCAGGAGTATGAAGTTCTAAACTGAAGTTCTAAACTTGACTTTGTCTCCCAAGAATTAACAGTTCAAGAAGACATGAGAAAAATATCCATGGAAATGGCAGAACCAAACTAATAAGCCCAGGAAACACAAACCATTGTTATTGGGAGTGAGGACAGAGAGAAACCATGGAGATGGCTAATGTTAATGGGGACCTGGGATAATCTGGGACACCAACGACAAGGTAATTAGAATGCATTGGTCCTTGGTACCAAACACTCACATCTGAGCACCAAGCAGCTCCACTTTCATGCTTTCTCCTCCCGAAGGGAATTTTTAGCCTTCCTAAAGAAATTCCTGAAGCAGTAATTTCTTTGGTGTCTAGGACTCAATGGAGGAATGAATGAATGAATGAATGAATGAATGAATGAATGAATGGCAGAGTCTTTGATTGGTTCACATCTTAGTTACTTTCTATTGCTGTGTTAAGACACCATGACCAAGGCAACTTATAAAAGAAAGAGTTTATTGTTGTTTACAGTTTCAGAGGGTGAGTCCGTGGCCCCTGTGACAGGGAGCGTGGCGGCAGGCAGGCAGGCATGGAGCTGGACCCTTAGCTGAGAGCTTACCTTTTGAGACACCACCAGGCAGAGAGGGTAACACAGGGAATAATGTGAATATTTTGAAACCTCAAAATCTACCCTCAGTGGCACATTTCCTTCAATAGGGCCATAAATTCTCATCCTTCCCAAGAAGTTTCAGTAACTGGGAACCAAGCATTCAAATACATAAGTCTGTGGGGGCCATTCTTGCTCAAACCACTACAGTGCATTTATATAACACATTAACACATGTTCGTTTTATTCAAGTCCTACAGTGGGTTCCAAATATATACACAAATTCTTAGATACCCTGGCCTTCAAAAGGTGGAGACTACTTCTCCTTTCATTGGAATTAGTAGTATTTAGTCATTTTGAATGAATTCCTTGCCACTAGTGTAACCAAAGCAATTGTCCAAGTGAGACTAAGGCCTGGAAGATACAGCAGTTTACACTAAGAATATAACTCAGTAAGACAGTGCTTGCCTAGCATGTATGCAGCTCCAAGATCAGTTCCCAGTACCACAAGCAACAACAAAAGAATACAGCAGTTTCTCTTTTGCTCTTTCTTCTGGGTCATCTTGAACCAGATAGTTTTATGGAAACTTGGCACAAGCTAAGGTTACCTGAAAGGAAGGAAGGCACCTCAACTGCGATCCAGCTATCAGGCATTTTCTTAATTAGTGATTGATGGGGAAGGTCCCTGCCCATTCATTGTGGGTGGTACCATTCCTGGGCTGGTGGCGCACGCCTTTAATCCCAGCACTCCGGAGGCAGAGGCTGGTGGATCTCTGTGAGTTCAAGGCCAGCCTGGTCTACAAGAGCTAGCTCCAGGACAGGCTCCAAAGCTACATCTTGAAAAACCTAAAGAAAAAAGAAACAAACAAACAAATAAACAAAACAGACTGAACAAGCTATAGAGCAGCACCCCTCCGTGGCCTCCATGTTCCTGCCCTGTTTAAGTTCCTGTTCAGGCTTCCTTCAATGATGGATTATGATGTAGCAGTATAAGTGAAATAAGCACTTTCCTCTCCAACTTTTGGTCATGATGTTTCATTGCAGCAATAGAAACCTAAACTGAGACACTTGCCATGTGGATTTTCAAGCAAACATCTGGAGAAGCTTGTCTAGCTTCTCAGTAGCTTAGGCCTCCTGTCGAGAGCCATGTGAGTAGTCATTTCGGAGGAAGGCCTTTTAGCCCTTGGATTACAGCAGCCCTGGCTGATACCTTTCTCCAACCTTCTGAAGCAAACACCTAGCCGACCTGCTCCTGAAATACTGACTCACAAAAACTCTGACAGAATGTAAATTTGTTGTCTGGAGGCACTAAATTTCAGATAAATGTTTATGCTGCCAGAGTAGACATCTAAATAGCAAATATTTTAACATCGGCCCCTGCCTTCTTATTTGCAAAACTCCAGGATACAGTGGTATAGAAGACAGTTTTGCTCTTGGCTTTGCAGACCGTAGGCTATAGGCAATACCAACGCCAGCTGACTAAAGCTAGGACACCATGCTGTGATTTGAATCAGAAGCGTCTCCTACAGGCATATACTTTAAACTCTCTCTCCATCACCAACTCATGGTTAAAAGCCATGGACCCCAGAGGAGGTAGGGCCTGGCTGGCAGAAATAGGTCAGTAACAATCTCCAGACCCCCCCTTTTTTGGCCCCACCCATTTTTGAGCTTTTTTTTTTAACAGATTCAGTCCTCCTGCCTGGGCCAAGGTCAACCCACAGAGAGCCCCCCAGATATGCTAGACCCTATATCAGCTCTTGGGACTTCACCACTAGTACCACCTCTCCAGGCTCAAGCGGGCACCTACCCTGCAACTGGAACCTGGTTTTCTAAGATGTCCCAATAAAGGGCATAACTGCTCTCCTGTCTTGCTCATTTACCCTCGCTTCTTCTGTACAACCAAGGCACTTCTCCATTCCATTCTTCCTGGCAGTTATTCACCCTTCCCATGGCTAGTCCTATTCATAGGACTGATGATAACTATTTTTCTCCTAGCAACCTGCCTTCTTAACTTCCTCAAGGACTGGATACCTGAGGTCTCTAGGATGACAGCTAACCGAATGCTTTTTCACCCATACCTCCCACTGAGTGTGAGTCCACTGACTCCCAACCCCCCCCTACCCCACCATACATTATCATCAGGAAACAGCCAAACTTGAACCTGTGCCCATATATACCCCAAAAAGTTGGGATGTTTGGAATCTCCAGCTGGAAGGGCTGTTCCAAACCCTGCCCTCAGCACACCAAGCAGCAACTCCCTAGAGCTGCCTCATTCCAGACTCTGTACCTAAGGAAACTGGCCATTGGTGGCTCCTCCCCCAGAGATGCCAAGTTCTACTCCGACTGTTTAGGACCTGGCCCATAGATCTGCCACATGGTTCATAGATCTGCCATGTGTGCTCTTGTGTTCTCTTGTCCTGTCTTCCTGAGAGTCACCGGGGGTGTGTGTGCTCTGCTTTGCATTGCCCTGTTTATTAAATCTGGATTTATTAATTTGGTTTGATTTGGCTTATTGCATCAGCCGCAGAGGAACCCAGCAACCAGGATCTAATACCAAGTAGTCAGTAAGGGCAGGTTTTGAAGAGTTTGTTGCTCCAGTCTAGCATCTGCTTCCTGTCTATTAGCATGTGAGGAGCCTCTACTAATGGGAATCTCCACCACATGAATCCTGCCATGTTTTCTCTTCCATGATAGACAAAACCACCTGAAACCACGATCCAAACCCTTCCACGCTAAAGTTGTTCTGTCAGGTATTTTTGTCACATCAGTGAGAAAAGTAGAGAGAAAGAAAGTGGTATTGATAGTTTGAGAAGAATGCACAGATCAACCAGAAATAATAATCCAAGTGTTATTTAAAAAATAAGAAAAAAATGACCAGGTGAAAGGAGCATGTGCAATTGGAGAACTGTGAATATGAAGAAAAAGATAGCAAGCACCTGAGGCCAGGTCATTCAGGGTCTTACAAGGCAAACTTAAGTGTTGACCCTTACCTAAGAACAACAACAAGCACCGAGGTCACATCCTGAGAGTGGTGTGGATTATCAGAAGCAGGAGTTCACACAGGAAAGCAACAAACTAAGCGATGGAAGGGGGAAATCAAAAGATCCAAGTCTCCCAGCACTCGGGAGGCAGAGGCAGGCAGAATTCTGTGAGCTCATGGTAGCCTGGTCTACAGAACTAGTTCCAGGACAACTAGGGGTACATAGAGAAACCCTGTGTCAAGAAACAACAACAACAGGAAAAGATCCAAGTCATGAGCCAAACATGGTAACTTACACCTGTATGCCTAGCACTCCAAAGGATGGCTACAGAGATACTGTCTCAAAAACAAACAGATACAATCAGTTTTGAAATAGAGCTTACAGAAATAGCTGTCACGGAGAAAGAGAACAGGAAGAATCAAAGATGATGACAAGGCCCCTGGCTTGGGCATACAGATGGCTACTGGTAGATACCCTTCACAGGCAGAGGAGACAAGATGATGTAGGATAAACAGGGTATGTCACATAATGGATCTTACTTATTTATGGCCTTCTGAAACAAGTAGTCTAGGCTACTCCCAAACTCACGGTCCTCTTGCTTCATTCTCCTGAGTGGTAAGATTACTGGCATGCACTGCCATAGTCAATTAGGTATTAATTATCTGAATCATTTGAGCTGAAGTTGCTGTAAGCTTATGTTCCATAGGTGAAATGAAAAATGAAGTCTAAAGACAGACATGGGGAAACCATTTCCAGCGCACAGAGCTCCCGTTTGAAGCCTTGACAATGAATGAGATCTCTGCGAATGAGAATGTACTGGGACTAGAGAATACATATGTCTTTGGAGAATACCAATCAGGAAGAAACAAGCAAACATCACTCAAGAGGTATGACAAAAACTAGAAAACCAGGGTTGGAGAGATGACTCAGTAGTTAAGAGCATGTGCTGCTCTTACAGATGACCTGAATTCAGGTCTCAGCATCCATGTCAGGTAGTCCATGATCACCTGTGACTCCAGCTCCAGGGAGGCCTGACACCTCTGGCCTCCACAAACACCTTCACCCTCGTGCATATAGCCCTGCGCATACACATAACAAAAATTAATAAAAATTAATATTAAGAAAACTAGGAGATTAAGAGAATGGGTTCATTCACAAGATGACAGCAGCAAATGATGCTGAGAATTCAAATAAAAATAACTATGGCATGTCCTTTGAATGTAGCGGCAGGGACATTGCCCAAGACTTTGGCAAGCATGTCAATCTTTGGGATGTTCACTTGGAGCTGACAGGGCCATCCTAATAGATCTAGATACATTAGAAAGAATTTTTCCCTTTATGAGTAGAAACTCAGTCACTGTCATCACCCCCAAGAACACCCCAATCTCTTTCTAAGAAGATGTCCCTTACTGAATTAGCAGAATGACCCAACGCCTTCCTGAAGTGCATCAGGGAACTCACTTATTCAGCCCGGAGCCAAGGTCACCTGGAATATAATAAGAATCTATCCCTGAAGGCTAAAGAAGCAAAACACTCCTCAGCAATGCCTCCTAAGCACAACTTGCTCTGCCCGACATCCTTCTAGAACAGAAGAAACAAATTCTTTTCAGGGAAACACGGGAGACTTATTTCTAGGGCTTTCGCTAGCACAGGCGGATGCCATCCAAAGGACCTTTCTCTGAACTGCAGAGCCGGGATGCCCAAGTTTGAAACCAATCGACCCACTGCACTCCCTTCACCTCCTCGTGTCTCCAACCCTTCATCCGTTAAAATAAGTGAAAATATAAATTGTCACAAGCAATGGATAAAGATCATGCCAATTGCCCCAGTGCTTGGCACATGGGAGGATAGGGGAACATTTTTGTTCTTGTTAGACGATATTATACTGTGAACATTATGATAACAGTTATCAGCAGAAATCTTTCTCTTTTCCTGGCCACGTGTGAGCCTGCTAGTCCCACAGCCTCCCCACCTCCACACACCCTGCCCTTGGCAACTGCTAAGAGACACTATTCTTGCTACACACATAAAATCTAGTAGACTTTCTGGCACACCAATCATGCTTTGGGATGAGTTAGTAAAGATCCAAGGGTATCTATCAAAATGCATTTATTAAAGCAAAAAGGTGTTGCTTCGAGGAATGGAAAATATCACACGTGGGGAGGCAGGAAAAGCTGTTAAGTAGGAAGCAGAGAGCCTGAAGTTTGTACAGTGCTCTGTCTACAGGCCTGAGATCCATTCTGAAACCGCTTGATATTAGTAAGCCCAGTAACAGAGCAGCCTGACCGCACAGCAGGGGGAAAAGATAGCAGCCCTATGGGTTGCTGGCTTTTTTATCATTTCAGGGGAACTCCCTTTACAGGCAACAGAAGCGAGAGGGCAGTTTGAAAAGAATGCATATCTCTTGTAAACGCCAGAGACCATCTTTCCACCACTCGCTCAGTCTGAGGCTAGAGGTGGTGAAGGTTCTGGGGACCTATGACAATGTCGGAACGCCAAAAACAAAACAACAAACACCGGACATAATCCAGCAAAACCCAACAAATTACAAACCCAGCAGGAGACAAAACACAGACCCCCCAAAGAGGAAGTGAAGGGTTCACTCTATCCAAACAATGAAGTCAATACTTTGAAAAGGAGAGGGAGAAAAAAAAACCTAGCACAAAAGGGCAACCTAAGCACCTTAAACAGCACAGAAAGCTGTGACCAAAAAGTCTGTGGCTACCAGTTCTCTGCCATGCAACTGTCTCTGGGACACAGATTTGTAAACTGTCAACTTCAGGGATGAGCAAAGAGAAATTAAAAGCTCCTGTCTTCTAGAAGCAAAATTTAACAGGAACGACATAATGAAATCATCAGGTAAAGGAAGGGAGCCGGAGGACACTGCCAGTGAATGGACAGTCCGGAAGATGACCTGAGGGGCCTCAGATGGTATTTATTCTGGCCTATGCTGGGCTATGACCATAAAGATATATTCCATGTAATGAAGCCTTATAGGTTGTGCTGAAAAATCATAAATGTGAATTAGGTATTCCCTGTGCCTCTAGGGGTTTCCATTCTCATCCTCCATGTTTTGCTGAGAAACTGAGGTACAAAGAAACGAAGGAAATGGCCTGAAGCATGGCAGTGGGAGTTAGCAGCCTCATCAGGAAGCTGGGGCTGTGCCTCCTCACTTCCTGGTTTCCTCTATAAATATTAGTGTACATCGCCTTCCTCTCAGACTAGAGTCAGCGGTGGCAGCTGTGCAGCTTTGAGAGGCAGTTTTCCAGCAGGGAAGGCACAGATTTGAACTGTACTAGAGTGAGGCAAGATACCCTGAAGTGGATCAGAAACCGGACTATCTCCCCAGATGGGTCTTTCCCCTTCCTAAGCCTGGAAACCCCATCTAGCCTGATGCTCTAACATCCTCTCGTAGAGGCGTGTCATCGCAGCTCCCCGCCCATCTCCCAGGCTGGGGCGGGGAGGCCGTGGCTGCGCAAATTAGCAGTGTTGTTTGTCCCCAAAGCTCCAGAATTCAATTGTGCTCCAGTGCGTGCCGAAAGCTCTCAGAGTGTGCCGTGCATTGTAATAAAGCTGGTACGTGCTCTAGCAAAGAATTTTGTTCTGCTTAACGGGCCCCCCCCCCGAACATTTGTTTGGTCACCGGTCCCTCTACAACAAAATAAGGGAAAGAAAGGAAAGAAAAGGCCACACACTGCTTGTTTGGTACTTCCAAAGCATGAGTGGAAGTTCAACTAACTTCAAGGAAAAGCGCGAGAACACTACACCCCCAACTGTTTGAGGACTTTCTACTTTTCAATGCATCGGAGCTGGATTCCGGAGCAAAGGGCAGCAGCGATCATTCTAGAGGTTATGTCATAGATGGTGTAATGGTGTAATATTACCTTCTGCCCACTGGGATCTTATCAGCCCTCTGTTCCTGGTCTATTTTGAGACCCATCTGAGCCCACTACCTGGGACATGGGGTAGTGTTAACAAACCGACGTCATCTGGAAAAGAACGATAGGGCAAAACATCTCTAGGCAGCTGATTTTATGCTTCAGAACACGGCTTCTTTGCCATGAAACTTAGAGGTACACTGTACCTGTAGAGGTACGCTATACATGTAGAGGTATGCTGTACATGTAGAGATAGGCTAACATTTAGAGGTGTTTTGTGAAGGTGTACCTGAACCCAAATCAGCTAAGCAAGTGAAGAAAACATAGATGCATTCTGTTACTTAAATCTCTTTGTTATTTAAGAAGATAGACTATTAAAAAGAATTTCAGTCAGGTGGTGGTGGCACACACCTTTAAGCTCAGGAAGCGGAGGCCAGGGCTACACAGAGAAATCGTGTCTAAAAACAAAACAAAAAAGGCTTCCTTAGCTAGGTGTGGTGCTGCTGCCTTTAATTCCAGCACTTGGAAGGCGGAAGACGCAGGAGCATCTCTATGATTTCCAAGCCAGCCTGGTCTACCTAGTGAGTTCCAGGACAGCCAGGACTACACAGAGACCGTCTCTCAAAAACAAACAAACAAAAACAAAAGAACAACAAAAATCTCTTAGCGTAATGTGGCACACACCTTTAATCCTAGAACTCAGGAGGCAGGCAAATTTCTGAATTCAAGGCCAGCTTTGTCTACATAGTTTCAGGACAGCCAGGGTTACATAGTAAAAACCCTGTTTCAAAAAAGCAAAAAAACAAAGGAACTCTTTTCTTGAAGCAAAGCCCTGAGCCCGCATCCTAGACTGTTAGTCAAGTCCACAATGTGAATAAGTCTTCATTCACGGCTGTGGTCCCAGACACTGACTTCTCTCTTCCTGCAGACAGGTAGTCAGCTAATCAGTCTAATTGTCCTCCTACAGTATTTTTAGCTATTCACAAAAACGGTGCAGCTTCCCAGTCCAAGGGTAGCAGCTTTAAGAAGCATTGCTGTAGTCCTCTGCCTGTCCCTCAGGCCAGTACTGGCTGCCTGGGGTGCTCCCTGCTGCTCCCTGCTGCTTCCCCTTGCTTACTCACACTCAAGACTGGAATCCCTGGTTTCTGACTTTGACACTCCCTTCCCTCCAACCTCCCAAAACTCAAATGGCTTCCTCCCATTTCTCTGTCGAGTTAAGTGTGGACCGGGCAGAACTCTTGGAAGATCAGAGGATCTTATTGTCCGCACGTGGTTTTGTCTTCCTCAGCTTTTCAGAGTCCAGGTGGTTCGAATGGGAAGTCTTTGGGGACTTAAAGTGATTGGTTGGACTTTGTCTCCACCCATTTCAAAATCATTGGTACAGTGCTTCTTATCCAGGATTTAGCCAGAATGCCTGAAGCCTCAGGAGCTGGGGTGGTACACTTAGAAAACAACCAATTAAGATCATCAGCACATGGTAACATGATTCAGGATCCTGAAAAGATGGTAGGAAGTGAGAGATGAGTTCCCATCAAAGCTTGTAAGAGGGGCCAAGCTGTTGAGCCAGAAGGATGCCCTACTTTTTTAGCCACCATATGTATAAAGCAGTGAGCTCTTCCAGCTTCCACATGGAGCTTGTTGACTTGATAGCTATTGTGTGCAATAGCCTTTAAATTGTCTTCTAAGACAATAGTGAACAAAATGTCCCTCCTATGTGAAAGTCACAGGCTCATTTGCTTTCCTTCTTTTTTAAGACACTAAGGGCTAAATAAATAAGTCTTTCAAAGTCTCTCCTGCTTGTTGACCATTTCTAGCTGTGAAAAGGCCAGAATAATTAGGTTAAGTCACATCCAGCCCAGTGCCATCTGTGCATCAAATTCAAAGATGAGCTGGTGGCAGTTAAGCCACTTACACGCCTTCTAGTCCCTGGGAAGTATAAGCAAGAAGTGATGAGTGACAGGGAGCTAAGAAAACAGCTGTCAGTATCCGGCTTCAGTTTATTTCAACCCTTGCCTTTCCAAAGATAAGACCAAGCGGGCGCCTAAGGAGGGAGACCTGAGCTGGCCAGGAAACCCCTCTCTGTGCTGTGTAAGGTTGTGAAGTCACAGACCTGTGTTCAGATTCTAATTCTGCCACTCACTTGCTGCAGAACATTAGATGAACCAGTTAGCCTCTGAACGTCACATCTCTTCATCTGGATAATGGAAAAACAATATTTGCTTCACAGATTGGTGAAGATAACCATAAAATGCCCAGTGTGGAGTAAGAGCTTGGAAAGGATCAAATAGTTATTAGGAAATGAGTAAAACTGAGGGAGTTTGCTAGTAAACAAGCCTCTTCGTATTAGTGCCACCTCCAGTTCAGGATTTGGGAGCCCAGCCTTTGCACTGACTGGATCCTCACTCGACAAGAATGCTATCTGCTTGCCGACTTGCTGCAATATTCCAAGAGTAAAGTCCCTTCAGAAAGTACCCCGTTGAAGAGAGAATTATAAAGAGTAAGCAGAAAATCGAGGGCAAAAGCGTTTCTGGAACAAGAACCTTCCGAGGCCCTCTGAACAGTCAGTCTCTGGGGTTCTCACATGAGCATCACACTTTAATTACTGTTAATTGATGCATCAGACATCTGTATCTTGGTATTTCCAGTCTGATGGTGCCTGTGGATTGGGCAGACATTTTCTGGTGTTGGATATTAAAGTAAATGCAGCCATGCCTTGGCATTCCAAGGCGACTGATTCTCAAGCTCCCTGAGGTAGCCAAAGCCTCAGATGCTCATTGCTTCTATAAAATGACTATATATCTGCATAGAATATAGTATATATGTCTATATGTATACAAATCATCTTTAGATTACTCACAACACTTAAAATAATGTGAATGTGGGCAGTGGTGGTTCACACCTTTAATCCCAGCATCTAGAAGGCAGAGACAGGTGGGTGGATCTCTGAGTTCAAAGCCAGTTTGGTCTACAGAGTGAGTTTCCAGGACAGCCAGGACTACACAGAGAAACTCTGTCTAGAAAACAAGACAAAATAAAAAACAAAAACAAGAACTCACCAGGTGATGCATTACTTTGGGTCATTTCTTTGCAGGGTGGTGGTGGCTCATGCCTTTAATCCCAGCACTCAGAAGGTAGAGGCAGGTGGATCTCCGTGAGTTCAAGACCAGATGGTCTACAGAGTGAGTTCCAGGACAGCCAGGGCTACACACACACACACACACACAC
>LOJH01010182.1:0-15298 GCA_001685095.1 Ellobius talpinus
GAATGGCATATTTGATGTTATTTGTCTTAATATGTCAGGGATATTCTTTATTTTTAAATACTATCATATATATTAAAATTATTATGCATACATACATATGTCATTTGTACATATTTATTATGACTTCTAGTTCAGTGTTTTATGGAATTCCCTAAGTGTGCAAAGAAGTGGGTCTCTGTGTCTATATCTGTTTAATTTCCTTTTTTCTTGGGATGTTTTCCTTCTCTTTGCTTGTTTTGTCCTATTCTGATGTGTTAGACTTTTTATCTTATAATATTTCATTTTTATCCCTCAGAAGCCTATTTGTCTTCTAGTGAGAGATAGAAAGGGGTTGGAGCTGATGAGGAGGAAGTGTGGTGGAACTAGGACCTTAGTAGGAGAAACTGCAATCAGGATATATTATGTGAAAATATATCTATTTTCAATAAAAAATAAAAAAAATTAAAAATGCTTGGAGTGAAAGACAATTGATAGATAGATAAGCTTTTAAAGACTACCTAAATTAAATCCTTCCAGATTAGTAGAGGGAAGGAAAATAAACGATGAATTAAGTGGCTTAAAGTAAGTTCCAGAGAGAAAGCAGATCAAATTGAAGAAAAAGGTTGCATTTAATCTTGCTAACTATTTTAACCAGCAGCAAATCTCCTAAAACACTGAGTAACATGTAGTGCTATCTGCATGGACATTTGAAGGAACAAACAAGCAGTATTTCTGGGTTCAATCTGGGACACCACAGTAGAGAGAAGAGTTATGACAAAGATAGTAAGGAACTGTTCCAAATATTGTAGATACTGTCAGTTTAGGGCTTTAAGATAAAATTAGCAAAGTCAAATTGTACTCAGTTCTGGATCTGCACAAATCACTTTTGTACTAACTAATGACACTGACATCAATAAAGCTCTTATATCATAGCCCTGAAAAATGTCATTGTCCTTATATAAGAGTGTGTTTTATAATTTTTAATTTTGGCCAATTATATAAGAGAGAAGTCTATGAAAATCACAAAAGTAACCAACTAATAAAATCAGCAAAGATTCCTACAAGTAAAGATGCTTTAATTTATTCCAAATATATGAGACAAGTCCCTTGAGTAATAACATCAAATAAGAATGAAAGGACTAAAAACAAAAATGTAAGGATATAGAATGTCTGAAAATATATAAAGAGAGAAAAATTAATAAAGGGGAGAGACTGAATCACAATTTATGTCCGGTTAAAATTATTATGTCAGACTACAATTTTAACATTAACTCAATTTAAAGTAAATTAAATAAAAGGCATTTGAATATATCTGTGTATTGCTTTAGTCAACTGTTAGCATACGATGCTGTTGAGAAAAACTGAAAATGTTTTAAAGATGATTTGCATGATTTTCATCAGTCTAAACACAGGAAAAAATAAAGATGATGAATTAAGTGGCTTCCACTAAACCACAGGAAAAAAGCTTATTAAATTGAAGAAAAAGTTTCTATTCAATCAGATAAAGTTACTTTACAAGATAGGCATTTTAGTTACTTCACCAGTAGTGATGAATTTCTTATTGTCAGGAACTGTGGTATGTTGAGTTCTTTGTATTATAAAACTTAGGTGATTTTAGAATCCCAAATATTACAAATAATATCTATGTAGCAAAAAGGTAAATGAGAAGCAAACTACACATGTAGAATGAAAAGGTGAATAACAATAACTGGGGTCAATGCAAAAGTCACAGCTCTTAAAGTATGTAGGAGATAGTTCTTTACCCATTTTGAGCAACATATGTCAGGATCACAATTTTAGTTGAACCCAAATTCTGTTTTCCAATGTGGAAGCAATTTCATAGTTTTACAGTACAAATATAATCATAAACAAAAACAAGGAGAAAATACGTGTGTGGCTACCTCCGAGAGGCAGTTACAGCAAAAGCATTTCTGTGTGGTGAAGATTCTATCAGATGATACTGATTATTTGATTTGGTAAAAGTAGTGATCTGCTAAGCTAATAGATTCAAAGGATTTTATATCTTTTAGTCACAATATATTGGATTCCCCTTTCACATAGGAAGGCAGAGAGCAGGTATTCTGGAGGGCTATACCTTAGCCCCAGATAAGATAATTAGGCTCTGGACCTGCAACATTCTAAATTCTAATCAGTCACTAAGTCTCTGTAGATGATGCATCTTTTAAAAAATTTTCATTCACCCAGGAATGGATAGTGGGGTAGTTTGAAATATTATACAGAAAAATTAGTTGACACCTCATTTTCAAGGAGAGCTCTGAGCAAAACCACAAGAAAGGAAGTACAATGTCACCAATAGATTAGAAGAGAATTCCAAGCAAGGCAGAGTCAAGATGGAATTACAACACACTTGGAATATTTGATGAAACCAAGAAAAAGTTTAGTGCATTGACTTGTAATAAAGAAAGGGGATGTTAGAGAATAAATGCTTCCTTTCAATGTTTTTTATTCTCCTCAGCAGAGCATCTGCACAGTTTCTACAGTGTCCCAAGTCACACTTCTCAATGTTCAACATGGAGAGAACATTCTGAAGACCCACTTAACTAGTTCAGTAATCACCCCTCAACTTTTATTTCTATAATGTTTTTCTGGGATGGCTTCTTCATTTTTACAATTTTCCAAATGGAGTCATTTTCTATACACACTTACTGTGTAGGGAAAAAGTTTTAAAAACTGAGTGCTCTAGTTTATAGTTATTTTCCTTACTAGGGCCCAGATAGTCTCAATGGGAATCTGCTATTCATAATGGATTTTTAAAGGCCTTGGAAATTAAACTCCACAGGAAAATTTCACTTTGTATATTTCTCTCTCACACATACATTTTTCTTCTTATATGAAGTATCAGCATACACACCAGAAAACAGAGCATATTCTGAATTATGTCTTCCAAAAGCACCGTATGCTATCCCAGCATTACTGGCTGAGAAGAACTGGCAGTGGGAAGTATTTTGGCAGGGTTGAGGTATGAATTCCTACTTGCTTTTAGTATGGGCCAAATGGGTGAACAGCTGGGAGCTCCCAGCCCTGGAGAAAGCAATGCATAGAAGAACAAGAAATTGGCATCGTTACAGCAAATCTGAGAAATTCTTTGACTTTTACTCCCTGGCATAGAAGAGAATGAAAGCAAACAAGTTATCCTAAAATGCTTAAAAGTTAACATTTTTCATAATTTTAAAAATTCTTTCAATTTATGGATCTTATTTCATTTAGTAAAACCATCATCAGAAAAGAAAATACTTAAATAATACCTACAAATGAGGCATATGTTCTCAGCAGAAGTATTTGGTGATGGCTTATTTATTAGAATTTACATTTGTGAAAAGGAGAGGGAATAAAGTAAAATTAGGAAGGCCTATGTTAGGAATCAATAGAAATCTTTGTAAGTCCTCTACTGGATATTTATATATCATGAATTGAATACACATGCATATTAAAAACAAAACAAATCATAATTCTATTTTATGTTATGATTCTAGTTCTCTTTTAATGTTTGTGAACTTTTTCATTTTCATATGTCTATATTCAATTGAAGCTATTAAATATTTTTGCAGGTCTATTAATTTTGTTATAACTTTATTCATATAAATGCCATATATTCTTGGACTTTGTAAAGATCCCTTAATATTAATGTCATTGTTTTTCTTATTTACTTAGTTTTACATAAAATTTACATGTATTTATTATTTAGTGTATATATGCTGAAAACTGCTGAAGGATTTTAGATAGTAAATATGTGCAATATTAGTTTACACTGTGTGAATATCCATCACTGTGATTGGTTTAGTAATGAAATTGACTGGCCAATAGTGGAACAGGATAAGGTTAGGCAGGAGAGCCAAACTGATAATCCTAGGAGAAAGAAGGGTGGAGCTAGGGAGTCATCAGCAGACCCAGAGAGAAGTAAAATGGGTACTGGAAAAACAAGTTACCAAGCAGTGAAACAAAGCATAGATAAGAAATATGGGCTAATTTATTGTAAGAGTTAGCTAGTAATAAGTCTAAGATATTGAGCAAGCATTTACAATTAATATTAAGCCTCTGAGTGGTTACTTGGGAGTAGCTTGCATGTCAGGAACTTCTGCTAACAAAAATAAATTCAATTTCTCTCCGTTTAATATTTAACTTCTTTGTTGCTTTGAAATGTAACCAGTTTTCTACATCAAATGCTACACTGAGTATAAGGTTATGCAGTGTTAAGATTTTTCCATATTTCTTCAAATTATGATGAATACATAAGATAATGTGAGAAATATGTCAAGAATATTATGAGAACATATATGTAATCAAGATATGTGACAGAGTTTTGAGGGAAATATGTGTATAACTCATAAGACATAGAATTGGATTAGAATAGTTATATAAATAGTCATGATCTCTTGAATCAAGATTCATTTTAGACTGAAACTGTCGTTCATTCCATTTTCTAGTTCCAGTTTGGTAATAAGCAAATCTTTGAGACACAGTCTTTTTGTTTTGGATCATGGGTTATATTTCATAATATAACAATTATTGAAAAGTATACATGACTAGAACTTAATTATTCTCACGAAAATAATAAAGTCACACAAATCAACCAAGGAATATAAAAGCAGCAATGCAGGGTCAATGGAAATTGACTTCAAAAAACATGAGGTGAAACTAACATACTAGAAAATACACTGATCCTTAATATAAAAAATGGAGTTTTTCCTTTACAGCTGAAGATCTGTTGCATCTCCTCCTATGCTCTGTATGAGAAATTGTGTCTGGGGAGAGCCCTCAATTCTCCTCATCCTCGAGACATCATTCTGATTCTGTGATACCGAGAATGTAGTTTTTGTGTGAAGCTAACACTGTGGACAATGGTGGCTTTATTTCCACTCACTTAACCCTGACTTCTCATTCAGTGACCTAGAGATTACATTATAGGTAGGTTTGAGAATAGGCAGGTCATCACATCCTCATGGCCTGATTTTTTATAGAGGAAATCCTACCCATGGAGTTACGTGAGGCAGGTAAATTTATGTAGAGTGTGGAGGAATCAATTCCTTAACACAGCTCACAGAAATCAGAATTGGCCAACTAATCATCTGGTGATGTTAAGTGGGATCAAGAAAAGTGGCACAGTAGAAGCAGATTTGAATATGAAAGTCAGAAATAGACTCAGACAAAGGCAGTTCTCCTAAAATCAAAGTCCACTTCTAATAGCACTTTCAGGAAGTCAAATGGCAAAGACTGTGTCTTTTCAGAGATCAACACAGACAACAGTGAATGCATGTCATCGACCGAACACTAGACTGACTTTTTCTTCTCAGTTGAAACCATCTTCAGGATTAATTAATCAAAAAGTCAAATCTTGAGACTCTAGTTCTCAGTATGATCTTGGGCCAATCATTGGCTAAGTATGAAGTCATTTTCATATATTATGAAAATCATATACATTTTGGGTAATTTAGGATAATGCCCAAATGGTAGAATATTAGAAAAATACTTAAACCATTTACACTCAATGTGTTTAACATACTAAAAGGATAAAATCTCATTTCTAGGGTAGCAAGAAGCGCCCAAAGTGGTACAGGGACACATGGATGTTCCTAGGATGGAGAAATAGAAGAGATCTCCTCGGTAGACCAGGGCCCAACTGGGATGGGAACATGAGGGATTAGGTAAGTGCATGGGGGGAAAGGAAGAGTAATGAAAGAGACATCTTGATGTAGGTTCGTTTTGGGGTGAGGTAGAAACTGGTACCAGGGAAACTTCCCTGAGTTTATCAAGATGAACACAGCTAAGACTCCTAGCATCAGTAACGAGGGTACCTGAAAAGGCCTTCTCCTGTAGTCAGATTGGTGACTAACCCAGTTGTGATGAGAGAGAGCCTTCATCCAGTGACTGATAAAAACAGACACAAAGATCAACAGACAGGCACTGGGCCAAGCTCCAGGAGTCTTGTTTTTGTTTTTGTTATTATTGTTGTTTTGTTTTTGATTTTTGACACCAGGTTTCTCTGTAGCTTTGGAGCCTGTCCCAGATCTAGCTCTTGTAGACCAGGCTGGCCTTGAACTCATAGAGATCTGCCTGCCTCTGCCTCATGAGTTCTGGGATTTAAGGCCTGTGCCATCACCGCCTGTCGTTAATGCTTTAGCTGGCTTCTAGGAAGTTTTCTGCATATTGGGCTGCCAAGCCCAACTTAGTACAGGGGGAGGAGCTTGGTCCTACTTCAACTTGATATGTTATGCTTTGTTTATATCCATGGGAGGCCTGCCCGTTTTTTAATGGAAGCAGAAGAGGAATGGATAGCAGGAGGGGAGAATGTGAGGCGAGGAGAGAGGGGATGTTTGTGAAAGAAATGAATAAATTTAATTAATAATAAAAAACACAAAAATTGCACTTATACTGATCATCAACATATTTCCAAAGTACATACTGGGAAAGGGTAGCATTTTAAAGAAGTAATCCTCAGATGATTTTATATCATTGGAAGAAGAAATATAGTCTAATCCACTATAAAGAAAAATAAGTCATATAATAGCATATCCTAAGTGTGACTGCTAAGTCAATAAAATGCTAAAAAAATTCTAGTTTCCTAATTGATAATAAATCTGGTTGATTTTTTCTTAAATAAATATTTCTTAAATACAATATAAAATATAAAGAAACAAGACAAAAATTGAAGAATTTAATATTATCAAAATTAAAATCTTTTTTCAAAAGACAGTACTGAGAAAATAAAAAATCAAGATGTGCACAAGTAGTTGAGTAATTTATCTAAAAAACACTACGCCAGAAGATAGAAATAAAATTTATAACACAAAATAGCAAATAAACAAATTAAAAACTGATAATTTTGAGTAATTATTTTACTAAAGGCAAAATATGCAAGTTCAAAAAGAATACATATATATTCAAAAGTCAATCCTTATCAGCCAATATATGTTCATTCTACTTTGTTATTCTCAAACCTCATAGTGCAACTTTATTTTGCCAATAACATTTGACAATAACAAAGGAGGGCAAATACAAGGCCAATCTCGTATTTCAAGGACAGTCTTGAAAAATATATGCATATTTTTTAAATAATGTCCAAAATGATATATCATTGGATGATATGGACAGATTTCCCTCAGTAATAGAAACCTTCAAATTGCAATTATTAACCATTTATAGAGCTTTCCATCAGAGATTTAATTTTCTACCCATGATTAATTTATATTCCTTATACTTAATAATTAACGTTTTGCTTAGCAAACTGAATTTATGATTTTTGTTAAATATCTTTCTCTTACCCCTCTGTGCATGTTCTAATTTATGCATTATGTTATAGTTTTGTAGCAACGTGTTTTGTTTCAAATTTTAATGCAATTTTAGAAAAGAAAATACTGCAAACTATTTTTTACATTTATTTATTTATAAAGAGGGTGACCATGGAGCCTGCAAGTGCCAGACAATGCACGTGGAGATCAGAGGACAACACATGAGCACTAGTTCTCTTCTTCAACTGTGCAGATTCTAGGACTGAACTCAGGTCCACAGATTTGGTAGCAGATGCCTGTACTCGCTGAGTCATCTTTCCAGATCTCCTGAACACTAAAGTAATATATTACAAAACCAATAGTCACACACTTTATCGTGTCATCCTTGACTAACTGGTTTCTATTCCTCTCCATTTGTTTATTCTTTTGCAGGATTGTAAACTGGATTTTCATAATTCATGTTCAGGATATTTGAAAACTAAGTCTCTAATCCTGATATGGCATCATCTGTTAAGTACATTTCTTTTTTGTCCCACCATTTTATCCATTTCAGCACTTCTAATAGACTGTGTTCTTTCTCAAATGAAATCCTTCCTCCCTTTCACACATTCTCTTTTTCATTCCCAATTACTAATGATCATTAAATGAGATGACATAGATGATATGTAGTCTAACATATTTTAGATGAGTATCAACAAAATAGAAAACAAAATAATAAACATAATTCCTTTAAAAACAGCACTGGTAACTGTATACTGCTTGATAATGATGTTGAAATGCTATGATGATGAATAAATCAGGCTTTGGGCACTTTATTTTTCTATCAAAATTTGAAATGCATTAATGTGATTTTTACATTTTCCTCCAGGCATTATCTGTTGACTTATCTGCTTCCATTCTAAAGTGCATTTGGAATTAGAACTGTTGCCTCTGTGTTTGTTAAGTATTTCTGCCACATATATCACTGTTTTCTCAAGAGTACCTATACTATGAGTAATAGATGAGATAAATCTAAATAAAAGATTAAACAGAACAATAAAAGAAATCTTGTTTGTGCTTTGAATGTTTCTTTATAGTTCAAATAGAATTATTATATTTCGTTTACAAATATAATTAAGACTGAAACAATCTAGTAAGTCTTTTCATGTGTTTCTAGATAAAACAATTTTCCTAGAATGAATTGTGGTATTTATTACATCTTTTAAGGATCACAGTAACATTAAAAGCTCCAAAATATGTCCAATATCTCACATCCAGGATTTTTATCAAGATGAGTTAGGTTAATTAATTAAACTATAAAATGGTTCCCTAAGAGGCATTCGCTGGAGACACCAAAATCAAAGGGTGATCAGACAGTGCTTAAGGCACAAACAGAAAGTTATCTAAGGATATTCTGTGCATCATTATTTTCAAGTTAAAAGAAAACCTGTCAAATCTGAATCATAACTGTATTTCCTTTTTGTTACCAAAGACCTCAGGGATAAACAAAATATATTTTTGATGTTGCACATGTTTTTATTTTTTAAATTCTCTTAAACTATATTTAAAAAAACTTAGTTCTATCCAGCTACTTTTGTGGAGCTGTGTAGATGGCTCAGTCAGCTGAGTGACTGTCATGCAGTCGTGAAAACCTGGGTTTGAACACAGCACTTATGTGGATAGACAGACCATGGGCATGTACCAACTCTCTAACACTAGCAAAGACAGGAAGACTCCTGAGGAATATCAGTCAGCAAGTCTTGCTGAATTAGCAAGTTTGATTTTCAATGAGAGACCCTGTCTCAAAAAAAAGTGAATGACCTGAAACACATGTATACCATAATCCCTTCCCTACACTGGATTAAAAGAAGTTTAATTATGTTCTGCATTTTAATTCCACATCCCAAATTTTGTTCTGTTTAATCCCTGAATTAAAACATTATATTTTCCAAATTTTCAATAAACTTTTCTTATTATTTGTACGCTAAAGCACATTTTTTATCAATTATAGATTTCTATGCTGTTTCCATTACTTTCTCTAGTTTGTTAATTCCTGTGTAACCTTGATTTATATTTCAATACACTAAAGTATTGAGACCTGTATTTCTGTCTATTTTCAGTCTACTATCAACAAGCCTCCAGAGGAAAATTAATGAGAGGGATATTGTTTCCACCTTTTTAAAAATACCTTGTTTGTAGCCATAGTCTTCAAACCGAAGTTTTTTATCATAGAGCAACTTTCCTTGAGGCTCAGGAAGCTCTAAAAGGATTCTAGCTAAGGTTCAAGAAGTAATCAACTCACAGCTCTCAGGAATGTCCTGAAATGTACCATATTTACAAGGTCCCTTACATTCTAAAGTTATATAAGCAGTAAGGATAAATAAGGAGAGAAGTTTCTCCAAGCAGTCTAGCTCTATGAAAGTCATGCAGAGAGCTCCAGTGTTCTAGATCTCATGAGATGTCATCTGGGCTTTGGGCTTTTATGGACACAGCTGCCATGAGTCATTTAATATTATAAAAAAAGACGTCACCCATACTTTTGTAAGTAATGGTTCTCTGATAGCTTTTGAACTTTGGTGGAATTGTCACATTAGTATGTTGCTAGTTTCCTGTCTGAAGGGAATTCACATTTGTTTACAATTATCCAGGAAATGTGTCTCAAAATTTGGGCTTCATGATAGAATCCAACTTGTGGTATGCATTTATCATGATGATTGTGAGAGAGCCTGGAGAAATACTCATGGATAACACATAAAAATCATAAGGGCAATAATAATCCCAGAACACATTCCATTCCTCCATTAAAATGTTCTGCTCTTTACATTTATTTTCTTATATCTTTTTCTTCATGTTACTCTAACTTATTTATATAACTTGCATGTGTCTTTAAGGTATGTGATCTCTCTCTCTCTCTCTGTGTGTGTGTCTGTAGTCTGTTTGATCAATAAGACTGATAACACTGAAAGCATAAGTCACTACAATTTTGATTCATCCTTGGCAAATTGGATGAATTCATTAAAAATATTAATTTTGTCTATTTTAGAGTGCTAATATCATGGAGAGGGTAATTATCTGATGAAATTAATTATTTTTATTAGTTATTTATCATTAGTTGCATATCATTCCTCATTTACTTATTATTAGTTATTTTATTTTTAGTGTTCCTTTATTCTTCTAAAGTCATCATACTTTAAAATATGATTATCAGTGTCAGCTTGTGAATAAATAACCACAAAATTTTTAAATTGCATGTATTTATTTGTTAAACTCATATGTGTTTGTGTGTGTGCACATGTGTGTGTGTGAGTTTGTATCTAAAATATGCAGCAATCAGTCAATCAATCCCTCTATCATTGGTCCTAGTGCTCATACGCAGGCTCTCAAACTTTTCAGCAAGTGTCTTTGTACACTGATCTAGGTCACTGGTGCTAAAATTTTCAATAGTATTGATCTGAATGAATATGAATTTAGATGAAGGCAATATAATTTGACATTGACATAGCATCAAATTTTATAAATGTAAGTTATCTGCTCAGGTCACTGAAGTGCTACATGTACAATAGTGTCATTAGATAGTTCTGGTGATAAAGGGATTACAGAATCACAAATCACATGCAGAGGTATGTAGAAGTATTTGTGACTTTGGATAAAGTGTTAGACTTCTTCAATTCTGATGTTTAATATGAATTAATGCACCAAATGTTATGACTACCATAAATAAGTATATATACAAAACAGTCTCTGCGTCACTTATGTAAACAGAATATTTATCTGACTGTAATTTGTTCTAGACAAAGGCATCATAGTAAAAAAAATCAGACTTCAGTGAGTGCAAATGAAACTGATTTGTATAGCTGGGTTTTATAAATAATATTCTGAACCCTATATAATGACCAGACATTTCTGAAAAGGAACACTAGTAGTTTGCAAATAAGTAATGGAGAGAATCTTGGGGGTCACCAGAGCCCTACTTAGTGTGTGCTGATAACACTGGAAGCATAAGATCCACTAGGTTTTTTGCAAGGATCAATTTACATTCTAATCACTGAGTTTTCTGTTGTATTAATGATGAGCACACAAACTGACAGCTTGTCCTGCTATGATTTGACTGTGTAAAATATATGTACCAACATATTTGAGTAATATTTTCATCTTTACAAAGGTGTGACTCATTAAAAATTTGATCAATGTGAAATGACATTTAATCTCTAAAGTTATGTTGTATATCTTGTTTGTAACAAAGCATTGAACATTCATGACTACATAACAGTTTGGATATGGAATGGTTTGGCAGGGGTGCTGTACAAAACAGACTTGAGAAAACTAATAATAGGTCTGAATGCATGAAGGAAAAATTGGAGGAGAGGCAGGAAAACAAAACCAGTATTTTAAGGGGCTTAAATTCACAAAAGTTATTCTATGAAATTTTATATGTTACCTTGGAAGAGGAAATGGTATCATATAATGAAAATGTAAAGAAAATGTAAAGAATAATAATAACCCTAACCCTAACCCTAACCCTAACCATTTCAAAATAGCTAAGAAAACAGATAAAGATGGTCATGGTTTTATTGTTCAGGTAGCTGGCTGTTTAAGCAGAAGTACTATGTTAAATATTAAACTTAAGGTTTTAGGAGGTCTCGTTGTTGAATCATTATGTCAGACTCGGCTACTAGGTCAAATCACGATTTTTACTACATAAATGAACATATGGGCTCTTAGAATTCACAGAAAATTTATGCTAATTTTAATTTTGCAAGTGGTATAATAGGAATGTAAATGAGGATGACTAATTTCCAAGTTCATACTCTTAGCTATTATATACATGTGCTCTTTTGAAGAGTAGTTCTGACAGGAAATTTAGAAAGAGAAGTTTGGGGAAAAGTGGCCAAGTAGGGTGATGAAAAACTATGACCTAATCTTCACTGAACAGTAAAAGAGGAAAAAATGCAGGGCATTAGTGATTGTCTTGAAAGATGAAGTGTCGCCAGTATATCATCTTCACTTGATCCAAATCACACAAAGGGTAAGAGATTTTTAGGAGGCAAATATGTGGAGTTTTATGTTACACTCTTAAGGGTCTTCTGAGGTCCTAGAGATCAGAAATCTGAAGAGCCTGTCATTGCTTTGAGGTAAGGAAAATCATGTGTACTTTCAAGAGGCTACAACTCTACAAGATGTCATAATTTGCAAATTAGTTGGACTACAAAGAATGAAAATAAATGTTGTGAATAAAATTACATATGATTTATTATTTTATTCTTAATTGATATAAATCCATGCATCATTCAATAACTGCGTCAAATGAATAGCTAGGAAGCTACAATCTATTTAACCTTGTTTCGGACCAGTCTTCAAGAAACCTGTCTCTTTCCAGATCTTTGCTCCCTTTCCTCAAAAGAAATTATGAATATGGTAAATAGAGCAAGATGGACAAAGGTTTGAACTTGAATTTGCTTTTTCCTCACTCCACCAAGGACTAGTTTTAGAATCCAGTTTATGTGACATACTTTAGGCTTTCTGAGAACAAGATTCAAAAACGGAAATTTGTTTTTAATCTGTTTCATAAGAAAAGATTTTAGGACCAAACCTTATGAGTTCCAGGAAGGAACTGTTATACAGAGGGAAAAATAGGACATAAGCCTGTTTCCCCTCCAGAACCTACACAAAAGAAATGATACGGGGATCCCTGGGGACATCAGTTCTTAGGTGCACTCTGTGGGTGTAAACAGCAAAACAAAAAGGTAAGGTGCAAAATAGCCCTGAGCAAGCCAGTTTGCTCTATTGTCCACTGACATGGACTCCGCTGAGAGTTACTAGAAGTCAAGAGTCCCGAACCTAGAGAAATAAATTCTGAGAACAGTCTATGTACCTTGCTTTAACAGTCTATCTACCTTTTAATAAAGAAAAATCTGCCAATGTGATCGTGTGTGTGTGTGTGTGTGTGTGTGTGTGTGTGTGTGTGTGTGCAAGCACATTCATGCTTGGAAGATTGTTATGTGAACATTGTATGCCATCTCTTAGAACTATGCCCTCAAATGGGTATGTGATGCACACCTGTAATATTAGCTCCTTGAAAGACTGAAGCACAGCCTTCCAAGTTCAAGCCCAGCATGGGAAAAATAATGAGATACTATCTATGGGGAGAAAAGGGAAAAAGGAAAGAAGGAAGGGGAAAAATGTAGGTGGAAAAGAAGGAAATGAAGGAAAGAGAGCGGGAGGATAGAAGGAAGGAAATGATAAAAGCATGCCATATTCATGTTGCAGATCTATTTGTGTCACATTGAGCTTGACTTAGGCTAAAGAGTTGACACACTTAAAATAAAATTACTGCAGTGTGCATGGCTATCAAGAAAACCTTGTCGATCCAATCTGTACTGCTGCACCACTGTAGCTAACGATTACCAAATAACAGAAGAGTGTGAGTTATTTGTAATCATAGGTCCCTTGACTACATCTGCAGTTTTAATTTCCCGGAGGTGAATTCTTCCAAATTCTCCTAAAGTTTGGGTTGTGCAAAGCATGTGAGCTGCCCCGAGGCAAAGGGTGAAAGAGGTGAACTGAATATTAAGATGCCCAAAGTACTCAGCCTCACTGCTCATCACTCTTTGCTGCGGGAGTGAAAGCAAGCTGCTGTTGCTGAGGCTCAGCAGTTAAATTGAGGGATCAGCTGTGTTTTGCTGTAGAGTAAATTATATTCTAGGATGTGGGTAGATGAGCCAATTAATGAATTTCTGAAAACTTCTGCATCGCTTTCCTGCCCTAAGGCTTTCCACCTCTCCACCTTACCTTCTCAGCGTGGCCTGAAGTCAGTTATCATCCAAATGCAAAAACATCAAAGCATCTCACTGATGCTTCGCTACAGACCAAAGTTGTTTTTCTTCCCTTCTTTGGTTTTCTCCATGAATCACAGAAAACAGAGAAACACCCTCTGTTCGTATAAATAATTTGATCCATAATATAGACCTCATTGCTCCCTCACAGTTTAAATAACATCCATAGCAGCTAAAGTCCCGACAGCATAAGTACTGCTTGTTTCATTTCTATATTCTAAAATATTCCATTGTGAACTTAGAGCAAATACGTGAATCCTACACCTTTAGCATATCACTAATATCCGTACCAGCAACACAAGGAAAGATACCTTGAATGTAACAGATGCCCAATAAATGAGGAAGCAATTGGCCTATTCACTAAATTCGCTGAACAAAGTATCACGTGTTCCCAACCAACATAAGAAGGGCAATAATTAACTCTACCTACCAGTTTATGGAAAAATAGTTAGCTTCTTTTAAAATCTGTGAATGCTGTAACTGTTTGGGTGAATACTTGAAAGAAAGTGGTGTATATATAGCATTCTCATAAGGAACCACGGAATAACAAAAGTCTCACTGACCATGGTTAAATGGAGGTTGTTAGATCCACAGAGGAGCTCAGTGAAGCTGTTCTGCTGTTCTGCATTTCATCCCCTTGAGTGAAATGTTTGTGACAGCTGAGGAGATTCCCGACGGTAAGTCAGTTCTAAAGGTTGGCGCTGCACTGACACGGAAAGAAAACTATCTTCTCAGAGGTGTGGTCCTAGACAGCGAGAGCCACAAAGTATAAAGCCAACATTGTCCCAGCATGAGAGCAACCAGGACTCAGAAAACAGGGACGGAAACAGAGAAATGTGCGTGAGCAATAACTGCGAGGCCAGCTGAGACATCCAGGAAGGTTCAGAAGCTGGCACACAGTACCTGGTGGGATATCTCAAGCACATGCTTAATGACACTATTTTATAAATATTAAGCATACTTTAGGGTTAACAGAAAAAGAATTACCCTGAGAACTAAATAATAGTATAATATGATCAGCTCTATATTTAGGTCTAATGAAATTAAGTATTTGAATAACTTGATGAGAGATAAAATAACAACAAAATAAAATAACAAATTATTTAAAATGTATCACAATATTTTAAATATCAACTATATTTTATTGGTGAACATAAATAGTAGTCCTAATTATAATTAATCAGTAACTCTTGGTGTATTTTTTTTGAGAAAGGGTTTCTCTGTAGCTTTGGGGCCTGTCCTGGAACTAGCTCTTGTAGA
>LOJH01010182.1:15377-27686 GCA_001685095.1 Ellobius talpinus
ACTAGCTCTTGTAGACCAGGCTGGCCTCGAACTCACAGAGATCCGCCTGCTTCTACCTTCCAAGTCCTGGGATTAAAGGCTACCACCACCCGATCCTTTGATAGAACTTTTAGTTTCTTTCTTTCTTTTTTTTTTCTTTTGCTTGATTAGAAATAGCATCGACAGGAGTATGCCCACATTTTTTAATATTGTTTGCATTTAAACCCATGTACTACACTTTTAGAGTTTTAAAAATGTTAAGGTTTTGAAATTGTCCCTAATGATAATAAGTTTGTTTTCTGTTTTAGAGTATCCATTTACCTAGCATTAAACATGTAATCAGTCTAATTATTTTTGAATTTGGTTAATAAATATATTTAATGTAGACACTGTGCTAGAGTGCTACTACTTTCTTAAGACAATGATGAAATTTTAGGTTGAAAGAAACCAAAAACATATATACTTTTTAGATATTTTCTGTTTCTTTTTCACAGAAAAAGAAATTAATGAATTTTCCAGTCTCCTAAGCTTTCAAGAGTGTGAATATAAGAAGCATCTGAGATGTAAATGGGGAATAGAAGATTTGGAATATATACAACTGCATACATTCAGCTAATTATACCACTCCCAAAGTAATATATCACTTCAGAATAAAGTTAACGTTTGTCTTACGCTGTGGTAGGCTATTGACAAAGGCTTCAATCATGCAGAAAGCTGTTTTCAAATTTGCATTATTTTTAAGGAGCAGGCACCATTTCCATGATAAATGACTCCTAGACAAAAATCTTAGCTGACTACCCAAGTGCTGGATTCTATTATCACTGATTTGTCCTTCAGTCTTCAACAGAGTGAAAATGAAGGACTTCTAACTAATTGCCAGGAAACAGAGCTAATTTCCTTATACTGCCAAAAAGGAAAAAAGAAAACTGTGAGCCATTAAATTTGAGAGCAGTGGTATGTGAAATAAAAGATAAGTTTTTTGTGTTTTTTTTAATCTTTCTGACTCTACCTCTTATGTATTGGGATTACATGCATGTGCACCTCACCCAGGTTATGGGGGGGTTCTAGTGGTCATATCCAAGGGTTATGCTCCCAGCCCATAGTTTGACGTTTTATATTAAAATGCACTTGAAAGAGAACAGAACAAAAAAGCCGCATATTCACAGATCCTGGTTTGGGGGCAGAGGCTCCTCTGTCAACAGATGGAAATAGAGAATTTGTGCCAATGAGTACAAGGTTATCTCTCACTTTCTCTTCCTTCATTTTCAAATGTACCTGACCTTATGTGAAGGTCTTCGATCTATTTAGAGTTTGTTTTGTACAGGTCAATTAGTCTGGGTCTTTCACTTACATGGTTCAAGTTACCCTAAGAGGGTTTATATTATTTGAGGCCATTTGTGAATAGTGTTATTTGTTATTATTTTCTCTGTATTTCTGGCTTCTTTGTCTAAAATCAGGTGTTCATAGGTGTGAGGATTTATGTTTGGGTATTGAATTTTATTTTTTGTTCATTTGTTTGTTTGTTTATTATTATAACTCTGTAGCACAACTTGAATCAGGAATGGCGAGACCTCTAAGAGTGATTGTTCTAATTCAAGACTGTTTTAGCTATACTATTAGGTTTTTGTGTTTCCATGAGAAGCTGAAAACTATGCTTTTAAGTTCTGGGAAAAACTGAGTTGGGATTTTAATGAGGATTGCATTGCCTCTGTAAATTTGTTTTGTAGGATGGCTATTTAGCTATATTAATCTGACCAATCCATGCACATGGAAGATCTATCTTCTCCTACCTTCTCCAATTTATTTCTTCAATGTCTTGAAGTTTGTATGATACAAGTCTTTCACTTACATAGTTCAAGTTACCCTAAGATATTTTATGTTATTTGAGGCTATTTGTGAATGGTGTTATTTGTTATTATTTTCTCTGAACATTTGTCATTTATATATAGCAAGGCTACTGATTCTGTGAATTAACTTTGCATCCAGATACTTTTTGATAGGGTTTATCAATGGAGGAGGGACCTGTGGAAATTTTAGGGTCTTTTAAATATAAAATCATATCATCTTCAAATATTTCCAATCAGCTCCATACTCAAAATAATCATTGCAATGAATCATTGGTCTGGCTCAAGGCTTCTGGCACACCATCATCTCTGAAACCTCACTGAAACTTCTCTCAGATATCCTTCTGTTTTTCTGAGGCTGGGAGATCCTGTGGTTATCATTCCTTAGGACCAGTCTCCTCACAAACTTTAGCAGATCATAGCTGAGGTGGATGTTAGGTTAAGCCAACCAAAGGCCCAGGATGTGTGTCTGGGTGGCAGCTGAGCTGGTCTAGTGTGTGTGGGGTGGGGAGATGTTTCTTTTTAGGTCTTAGTAACTTGTATCAGTTAGCCTGAAAAACAGATCATAATGAAATTCCAATTCTCTAGCTGTTACGGTGGCAGGTGCCATCAATTGTCTAATTATCAGTTTGTCTGTCTGATACACAACTATCATCATTAGACTGCATGTTCTTGTGGATAAACAAGATTAGATTGGGGATTGAGACCTGTTTGTGTGGTGTGTATATGCAAATATCTCAAAGAAACAAAATAAAAAAGGATAAACAAGTTTGAGACTCTTTTAAAACCCTATAGTACCCTAGGTAATAAAAGAATTTTCATCTAGACTTTCATTTGAAGGCAGTGATTTATACTCTTACTAAGAGCCACTTAATAACAGACAGACCTTAGAAGGTCTTCACATCTTAGCACAGCTGACACCATGATGGAAGTTACATCTTAGGCAATGAAAACCAGCACATAAGAAACAACATGTTCCAGAAGGAAAAGAAAGACTCACTCCATCAAAGCCCATAGCTCTGGGAAAGTCCCTTAATGCACTAGGGACTAGTTCATTGCCTTGATTTTTGGCATTTGTAGTCCCGCTTTTGGCTAAATGTTCTTGTTGCTTCTATAATTCCAGCTTTTCTATCTATTGTTGTTAAGTGAAATATGCAAAACAATGATATTACTTCCTTTCTTTCCTCTCTCTCTCTCTCTCTCTCTTTCTGTTTTACTTAAAATTTTCTCTGAGAAACGCTCTGAGCTACATTGCATTTCCAAATACCCAAATGTAGTAGCTGAATTTCTAAGACTATCTATTGGCTTAAACACATGTCCATATAGTCTTCTCTGGTGGACACCCCATGACATCCAAAAGATTGTTCAATCATCAACCAGAGGAAGAAAAATTTTAAGACTGTGTTCATTTTCTAGGATTAGAAAATGTTGATTTAGCCAATGTGCATTATCTGATGTCTTGAATTAATAAATTAAATGAATATATAGGTAGAACTGAGATAACAATCAAAATATTTTTATAATATCTGTGGGAACTGAATATGTCTTAGCTATAATTATATCTCTAGAATATAATCTATGTTAGCTCTTGGTCATGTGCAGAGAAAGTAGTAATACATTTGAAGTTGGTCTATATGATCTATGTTACTATAGAAATCTTATTTCTTTAACCTAACTGCTTAGACAATTCTTATATACATTAATATGTGGTTACTTTACCATGTGTGAAATCAGATAGCTCTTGTTGTTCCACTTGAAACTGTAATTTATGCTAATATATATAAATTAATCTCACTTTCTAAGAAAACACAAGCTCTCTTTTTGGGTGATGTACATATTCCCAACTATCTTTAGATTTATCCATTGCAAATTATCCAAAATCTACTCTGTACTGTTCATCTGAATATAAATAAAAATCTGTCATTAATAGTCTCCAAAATGTTGAAATTCAGAACATACAATCTCAAATTGTGACAGTTTAGCACTCAGAAAAAAAATAAAGAAAAGAAAAGACAGCAACATCTGAATTCATTTCCACCTGCCTCAGATCTACTTCCATGCAAAAAGGTCAGATTTTGTGTTGACCTTACTCCATGCCTGTTAATGAGACTCTCTGCTGAAGTGTTTGTCCTGTACCTTAAAAAAGGAATGTGCTTACCTCTGAAGAGGCATGGATGCAGAGACTGATGATCTGAGCAAGTATGTTTGGCCGATTTTCCTCTAACTGAACAACATTATACACATAATTATAATTTCCTATGTCCAAAAATTAGTTTATTCTGACACAACCATCGTCAATTTTCCTAAGAACATAAAGATGGAGCTTTTTCTGCATCTTCAGGTAATTTTCAAAATCTTCTTATCTCATTCCTTTCCCCTCCAACCCACAAACCCACAAACAATATATTTAGTTGGGAATATAAAAATAATAATATACTTAGGCATCTTATACTTGATACATGAAAATCTATCTATGCCCATATATACATACATACATACATACACACACACATATATATATATACACATACATATATATATACATATATATATATATACATATATACATATCTAAATTATATATATATAGTGTTAATTTAGCTTTTCCAACTTATGTTAAAATTATATATTGGAAAATAATAATATCACATTTATCCCTTTTATATAGCAAACTGAAGGCCATGGTTGTTCTCAATCCATCTCTTCACGATGTTTCCTGTAATTATATTTTTTCTGTAATGGCAGCTATCCTTTATTCTTACTAATAAACCTGACCCTTGTCAAAACTATAATCTCTGATTATCTTCAGTTGAATTTTTTTCTGGATGAATACTTTTGCTTCCAAGACACTTAACATAATACATAGTGCCTTATTTCTTATTATGAGTACATACAACATAGCTGATGAGCCAAAATGAGTTTCATAATAAATACCTGAATTTTTATCAGCCATTATTCCTTTAAGTAGTAATTTACTTTTATATGTTTATGACTTTCTATGTATATTTTGAAAAAGATTTTATTGAAATATAAGCGTCATACAAATCTTTACATATTTAAACAGTACAACTCAATGTGTTTGTAAATAGGCACACACCCCAGAAACATCAGCATAATCCATGCCATGTAGTGATTTACCAACTCCAGATTTTTTCTTTTATATTCTTCATTTATTGTTACCAAAAATAACATATTTTATTATAAAGATACGAGTTCTGCCATCATAGAAATTTTTTTTATTGTACAATACAAATGATCGTTCAGGATAGGGACGAGGCCCTATCTTGGCCCTGTGTGCCTACTCCATCTGTTCCTCATAAAAATCCAAGCACTTTGATAAGAATCCAGTATTGTCCCTCTCTTTGCCCTGGAAATCACTAATGCGCTCTGCTTCTTGAGTTTAATATTTAAGTACACATTATTATGTAGCCTTTGTCTTTCTGGATACATTGATCTCACTTATAATGTTATCTAGGCCCGACTATATGGCAAAAGTGAAATGATATTTTTCCATTTTAAAACAAGCTAATGCTTCTTTTTTTTTTAAAAAAAAAAGTGGTCTTTTCAAAAACGTCATATAGACTTTTTTGATTTTTTTCTTCTTCACATTTTCAAACAAAAACTTTAATTTACTTTTCTGACCAAATGAGCTAATTATTTTCATAAATTTATTGATAATTTTTTGTATTTTTATTATGGGAACTGTGAGAGAACAGAGACACAGCTCCACGGTGCAACCCTATGGAATTCATGAGAAATTCCTTGAGACATTTAGGAATCTCTAATTAGGACAATCTAGAAAGTTAATGAAACAGATTGGGAAATTCTTACTAATGATAGCTTTTTTTAATTATTTAAAATTTTCATTTGCTTTACATTTTGACTGCACTTTCACTTCCCTCCTCTCCTCCTGTTCCCTCATCCACCTCCCCTCTGCCACACACACACACACACACACACACACACACACACACACACCACATCCACTCCTCCTCTGTGTCTGTTCAGAAATGGGTAGGCCTCCTATGGGAGTCAACAAAGCCTGACATATCAAGTTGATGTAGGTTAAACCTCATTCTTCGCATTAAGGCTAAATGAGATAAACCAGTATGGAGAATAGCTTCCCAAACACCAGTTCAAGTTTTAGGTACAGGACCTGATCCCATTGCTAGGAAACTTACAAAAAACCAAGTATACAAGTCCCACAAATACAGAGGGCCTAGGTCAGTGCCATGCAGATTCCATAGCTGTTGATCCATAGTCCAAGAGCTTCTAAGAGCCCAGGTTAGTTGCTTTCGTGAGTTCCCCTGTGATAACCTTGACACCCCTGGCCCATAAAATCCTTCCTCCCTCTCTTCAGCAGGATGTCTGGAGCTCTCTACCTATTGTTTTGCTGTGGATCTCTGCATTTGTTTCCATCAGTAACTGAATGAAGGTTCTCTGATGACAATTGTGGCAGTTACCAATTTGATTACTGGAGATGGCAAGATTAGGCACGGTCTCCGATATTGCTAGAGTCTTTTTGGGATCATCCTTGTGGATTCCTGGGAGTTTCCCTGTGACCACGTTTCTCCTTAACTCCAAAATGCCTCTCCCCATTAAGAAATTTCTCATTATTTCTATATCATCTCCCCTCTGTCCCGCCCACAACGCACCCAACCACGGATCCCTCATGTTCCCCGCCACTCCAGCCCTTCCCCAGTTTACCCAGGAGGTCTACTGGATGCTCAAATGCAAATAAGAGTCACCAAAATGGGAATATGTTCTCGCCAAGAGCAGGGTGCTGGAAATACAAAAGTTTGGATCATAGCTCTCTAATGGAAAACGCATAATTATTTGTCTTACCAGTAGCCAGTTATACAATTTTGGTGACTTTCAAATTAAATTTCAAAAGTTGTTAAGTGTAAACTTGCATAAATCTTGTGAAAATGTTACAATCACTTACTGTGTTCATATGTAAAACTTCCCAGTGGTATCAGAAAAACCCTTAAAGTATTAACTACCTCAGACTCTTACTATCTCCCCACCCATTTTTTTTCGTGAAGATGTCCAGACTCTATGTGGTACTGCTTCTTTTTAGGTCTGAGCATCCCAGTCAGTTATCCTCTGCACACTCACCAGTTGGTTCCCTTCTACTACAAGATGAAACTTAGCTGTTGAGAGCTGGGAAATGCAATCATCTGTGAACAAGACAAGAAGTCATTACAAGCCATTTTAATACTTCACTTATTTATAATAATATTAATCATATTAGGCTCTCTCATAAGATCTACAACTTATATATCCTTAAATTCTTCTTCCTGTTAAAAATGCTATGAATGAGGTTCAACTCATGGAGTGAGCCTTAGATCCAGACAGAAAGTGGTTAGTTACTCTCATAACAATAATTCCATTACTCCACCAAGGTTGGTATTTTGTCAAGTCAGTCTTGGTGGTAGATCACAAGGTTCACAACTCGGTGAAAATAAAAATTTCTTTTCTTCTCCAGTGCTATGCAAGCACCTTCCTCTACCATGAAATTTAAGCAATAGTGATGAAGCTTCCAGATAATTACTAGGTTGAAAATTCAAGTTTAGAGTGGGAAGGGTAGGTTTGCATAATATCCTACCACTAACTGAGGAGTTATTGGTATGTGATTGCCTCTTGGTGTGGAGGAGTCAGATTTCTTTAATGGTATAACCGCTGGTATTTCAAGCACAAATTATGGCAGGCCCCTCTCCCTATAGAGTAGTTGAGAAACCCAAAGTGAATTCAATGGTTTTCAAAATGAAGAAGATTCAGAATCCAGTAGGCAGGGAGGTCAGAATGCAGAAGGTAGATTTGAGAAGAGTTGAAGGATAGATTAATATGTTTAAATTACATTGTACAAAATTCTTAAAGATTAATTAAATATTATTAATAGTAAAATATTTATAATTTGTCAGCTATAAAATAGTACTAATACATAAGCGGTTGCTATGGTCTTTTTATTTTTCTCAAACGATAAGAGAGAATGTAGTTTGGCCCTGCAAAAACTTTGTATGGATTTATAATCCAATTAGATAAAAGCAGAAGCTGAGACTCCTGTGCAAAGACTTACTATACGTTATTCCCCTTCAGTGGGGTTTGTGGTGAGAATTCAAGAAGAGTGCAAGTGTATTGCTGCTGAGGGAAAAAGAAATGAAACAGTTGTTAATTGTGCTAGAATCCTTGGTACCCTGTTGCAAAAGGCCTCAGCCTGGTTCCAATTAGGGTCCCTTCTTCTTCCACATGATCTTGAAGGTCTCTCTGTTCTCTATACTGTCTAGTTATGTTAAGACAATGACACCCAAAATGAAGACTATTCTTGCTTTCTTTTTAGTTTTGCGTATTGTTTGAGATCTGTTTTGTGCCAAAATATTTTCTAAATATTAAGGTAATTGATGTTTCAACTGATTTATGAAACATTTTGAATTATTTTCTCCTTTGAAAAATACCTTTAAACTTTAATTTTGTTTATTCAGAAAATTCAGAATCAATTTATAGCTCAATATAACATAAATTTTACTTCATAAAACTCCATGTGCAGCCCAGGTGGTGGTGGTGAAGACCTTACATCCTAGCACTCGAGGGGCAGAGATAGTCAGCACAATGTATGGTCAAGGCTATTCTGGTCTACAAGAGCTAGTTCCAGGACAGCTAGGGTTGTTACACAGAGAAACAATGTCTTTAAATACCAAAAAAAGAAAGAAAGAAAACATGTACAGCTCTCCCTCCTTCAGTCACTTTTTTCTCTCACATTAAAAATTTTGTAATTTATGTATTGACAAAATAGTGTTCATCTCTTCCAGCAAGAATGAATGCTAACATCATAGTCAAGTAAATTAACTATGAAAGTGATTGGACAACTATACATTTTGAAGTAAATGTAAAATGTAAGATTTTTAATGATATTTTCTGCTTAAAATTAATGGTTCCTTACTGGTGCTCTATAAAGACCATGGGCCAGCAACACTTCCATACCATGCTAAAGATCACTTAATTGCACAGATTATCATGGCAGTCATCAGGATACAGGAATAACAGGTTAGTGTAATTTTTTTCTTGTTATTGAGCCCTAATAAATTCTATCAAGGCTCTCTTCCTGAAAATAGCTTCTGGTATTATCATATGCATGAAGTATTAATAATCTAACTTAGATTTATTTTACATTTTTATAATTTTAATACATTCAGAAAAACAAAAGACTTTTAAGTATCTGAATATATATTTGAGGTATTTAGAAAAAAACTTTAATCCTTTGACAGCTATTACAAAGATAAATTAAATTTTTGATTGTTTACTTGGGGAAATACTATAATAATCTGATTCCGTGTTGGAACTTCAAGTGTGATAATATTAAAAGGCTTTAAGAACACAATTTTCTAACCTATTTGAGAGGAATTGCTTCAAGAATGTTGCATTGCTTCAAGAATCCACAGACAAGGATACTCTTCATATGAATTTCTTAGAGCAGGGCAATACCTGAAGCAGTATCAGACATTGTTTCTGCCTTTAGAAGGTGAACACTGTTTGCTGAAGTTACATGTGTGCAAGCATTGATGACCTGACCTGGACTCTTTCAAAAGGGCTGTAATTAAAGACAAATGTTTTTATCATTCCATCAGATAATTGATCTCAATGAATTCAGAAACATTATACAAAAGAACTTACTAAGTACATGTGTTGGATAGTTTTATGTCAATGTGGCAGAAGTTGAAGTCCTCTGGTATGAGAGATCCTTGTTGGGAGTTATGCAACCTTGTCTTGAATCAACATATGACTACCTCCCCAACAGGTAAGCAGCACCATCGAAATGGATGCTCACTTTGCAAAGGACCAGAAGACCACGAGTAGCAGAGGAGTTTGAAAAATTCATGCAACTTGTAGTTTCTTTTCTCTATCATTATACTGTTAATTCTTTGGATGATTTCTGGTTTTACTTTGTTGGTCACAAATGAAACAGCTGTAATTTTAACCAGAATTTTTTTTCAAATGTTATCCCCTAAGATTCAACAAATGCTTCTCAAATTCCTTATCTAGAATAACTAGCTATAACTCCTCATCCTGGGAACTTTTCTGTACTCAATAGAGACAGTTAGGGATATATGAGAAAACAACACTTGGAACATTAGCCATGTCTTGCAGTTCTGGAAAGGAGAGTAAAGCATGCATATGCAGAACAGGGGGGAAAGCCTCAGGAATACACACAGTGCCACCTGTTGAGAGTAAGTTCCCTGGATACCAAGCATATATCATCAACAGTAGGATCTAGTTTAATCCAGTGGGACAAAAGGCAATGTGAAATATGGGATGGATCGATCCATCTTTAACATACACAGGAGCTTATATTGATGGTAGAAGTATGGTATAGTGGGATGGGAAAACAGTGCGTTATCAAAGTCTGCCTTTTATAGAGAATTTGACACCTGGGACCATATTGTAGAAAACAGAAATGTATAAAAACATTTCTTTCTGACATAAAAGAATTGTTTGGATTTGTATATTGCTGTCCTTAAATCAGTGCACTCATGTCCATTCCGTTTTAACTTTTTAACTGCACGTAGCTGCCAACTGACACAAATGCTGAGGGTGCAGAACATGTCTGGCTTGATATTTAGCTAAACCTGCAAAAATGCTAAACTCTATGTCTAGAATAAGGTTATGTAGGGGATGCAAAGTATATTTGGAACAGCACAAAAGGGAACAATGGAAAATTTTATAATAATTATGATGTGTTTATTAAAATGTGATGCATTTCTTAATATCAAAAACAGGAGCCAATAATAAGGCTGTTCATCTAAACCTGGTAGAATAAACTATAAACAAAAAACAAGTTGCATCTTACGCTAGAGAAGATGTGGAGCAAAGGAAACACTCTTCCATTGCTAGTGGGAGTGTAAACTTGTACAGCTACTTTGAAAATCGATATGGCAGTTCCTCAGAAAACTGAGAAGTAATCTATCACAAAACCCAGCTATACTACTCTTTGGCATAGACCCAAAGGATGCCCAATAATACCACAAAAATACTTCCTCAACTATGTTCATAGGAGCTTTATTTGGAATAGCCAAAATCTGGAGTGTCCCTCAACAAAGGAAGGGATGAAGAAAATGTGGTACAGTTACATAATAAATATTACTTAGCCGCCAAAAACAATGACAGCATGAAATTTGAAGGAAGTGGATGGAGCTAGAGAAAAATCATAATGAGTGAGGTAACCCAAATCCATTAAGAAAATTATGGCATTTTTCTTAAGAAGTACTCACTCATAAGTGGATATTAGCAGCAAAATAGAGGATAAGCATGCCACTATTCACACGGCCAGACAGAAGAAAATAGGTAACAAGGAGCGTTCAAGGGAGGATACCCAATCTCCTTGGGAAATGGAAATAGAAAATATTTCATGAGTGGATTTTGGGTTGGTGGGAATGGGAACTTGAAGGATCAAGTTGTGGAGGAACAGAGAACAAGAGTACTGAAAGAGACTGCTGCCAAGGGAGGGAATATCAGTGTGAGGTAAAATTGTGAGGGAATTCCCCAGGAATCCACAAGGATGAGCCCCAGCTAGTATTCTGGGCCACCCCCTATGATCTGGTAAGACTTCAAGTGGAGGGAATGTGAAATCAACCCAGCCACATCACTTTAGGCGTAGGGTCTTTTCTGCCTATGGGATGTGCTCAGTTAAGGGTGGCCTAGGGTTTGTGGAAGTGGCCAAGTAATGACTAAAACCTGGGCCAGGAGAGTGAGCTCACCTGACACTGTCTGGAACAAAGGACCCACTGGCTGAATGACCCAGAGACCTAGGCTAGAACCAGATTATGACTTGGGGGGGATATGTCAATGTAATGATGCCTGATAATATTCTGTGATACTCATAGATTGGTGTCTAGTACAGTTGTCGTCAGGGAGACTTCATCCCTAATTGATGGAAACAGATGCATACATACAGCCAACCACTAGGCAGAGTTCAGGGAATCTTGCAGAAGAGGGGACGAAAGGATTATAGAAGCAAGAGTGGTCAAGGACACCCCAAGAAAACACACAGAATCAACTAACATGACTCACAGGAGCTCACATAGACACAATTGGCAATCAGGGTGCCTTCATGGGACTGAACTAGGCCCTCTGCATTTATGTTATGGTTCTGTAGCTTGGTACTCTTGTTGCACTCCTAACAGTGGGAGCAGGAGCTGCCTCTGACTTTTTTACTGGCTTGTGGGCCTACTCATACTGAGTCAACTTGCAAAGCTTAAATACATGGGGAGGTGCTTAGTCTTACTGCAACGTTATATACCATGTTTTCCTTCCCTGAACAAAAACAGAGAAGAAATGGATTTGGGGTGGTAACAGAAATGGAATGGATAAGGGACTAAGAGAGGGTTGGGGTACCTTCAAAACAGCAAAGAAAGAAAAATAAGAAGGAGAAGGGAGAGAGAAGAAGAGGAAGAGGAAGAGGAAGAGGAAGAGGAAGAGGAAGAGGAAGAGG
>LOJH01010183.1:0-15435 GCA_001685095.1 Ellobius talpinus
TAAACATTAACAGTATTACCCCACAAACTCTCCAGTCATGGTGGCCAACAGGTTATCAGTGTCTCTGGCGTGGTGTTGTCTATTGCTGCTGAAAACCACTTCAATATTCAGTGACTGAGAGCAGTCCTTATTCCATTGCCTCTGGTGATTCTTGGGATTCAGCTGGGTGGGTTTCTGCTGCATTGGGTGTTGGCTGGGACAGTCACCCTGAGGACTTCCTAGAGCATCCGAGATGCCTCACGCACATTTGAAACCCACTCACTAGTCCGAGCCTCTCTCTTCTCCATGTGGTAGCTCCAAGCTTCCAAAAAGTGGAAGAGCATCAGCTTTAAACTCTGTGTCCATGGCAGAAACAATGTCCTTTCAGCCACACTTCATCAGTTCAAGGGAGAACGGCACAGGGGGAGGTTTGGAGAGGCTGTGATGAGCATCAGGAGGTGTGCTTCACTGGGGCCACCCTTCAAGACGAGCTTCCGAACAGTCCATAGTTGAACAGCCGGTAGCCTCTGCCATCCATAGCCACCAATATTTATAAACTGTGGTATTCAGAGTCATTCTGACAGAAGAAACGAGGAGACTGCGTGTGTGTGTGTGTGTGTGTGTGTGTGTGTGTGTGTTTAAGTCTCTGTTGAGAAATGAAACATCACTTGCACTCATTCCATTGGTCAAGACAAGTCACTTGACTACAGGAAGCTTTAGAAGTGAGACTGTGTTTACCCCTAGGTTGGCCTGCCTGTCTTTTGCCTGCGTCCTATTTCCCATACAGAAGTACAGCCAATATTAGTAAGCACAAACAAGATCCTGGAAGGCAGTGTGCTTGTTAATTCTGTCAATTTGATACAACCTAGAATTACCTGGGAAGAGAGTCTTAATGAGAAATTGCCAAGTTGTCCTGTGGAGTATCCAGGGAGAGTTGCCTTGATCATCAAATGGTATAGAAGACCCAGCCCACTGTGAGTGGCACCATTCCCTAGGCAGGTTACCCTGAACAGTGTAAGAGAAGAGAAAGCTAGCTGAAAATAACAAACAGGCAAGCAAAGATTCTTGCATTTTTCTTTCAGCTCTTGACTGTGGGTTTGATGTAACCTGCTTCAAGCTTCTGCTGCTGTAAAGTCTCCACAGTGACGTACCAAAACTCGGAATTATAAGCTTCTCCTAAGCTGCTTTCTGTCAGGAGATTTCATCACAGCAGCAGAAATGAAGCTAGAACAGGCAAGATGGTCTCCCACTGTCGCTTGCTAGACTGAGCATGGGGACCACATAACACCCAGGGACCTTCAGACTCTAAGATTCAGGATTACTCAGCCAGAGAAAAAAATTAAGGCTTAGTAACCCCTGGATACCAACTTCCCATATTCCTTCCCAAGTTCTGTGGTGTTGGCCGAAGGGGAAGGAATTCATTCCACTCGAGGGTGGGGGCTGCTTGTATGCGGGTGACTTGTATGAGGGCCACAGGTCCCACCTAGTTAAGGAGAACACACAGCGTCATTGTGGGTGGCATATTTGGTCACTGTGGGCAAGTCAATTGGTGCCCTCGTTTTCTAACACAGGGCCCATATGAGAGTAAAGGCAGAGAAGCCACAGGAAATCCAAGAACAACAAGACACTTGACCTATAAGTGAAGGTGGAAGGGAGCAGGATTAACAGGCCAAAGGCACAGGAAATGACTCAGGATCAGATGCCCCAGGCCATCTATGGCAGGGACCTGGGAGTCCAGTGTGCCTGGAATTGGGCACTGACTCCATCACTTCCCAGCCACGGGCCTTCGTCATGTTTCTCTGAATATTATTTTTCTCATCTATAAAATCATCAGCCTCATTGGCTTTCTTGTGGGGTTCTTATGCCCAAGAAAGAGGAGTTGCCAGGCTACCAGAAGATGCTTGGTCTATATCTCCATGGTGGCTGTTATGTGGATAAGCCGAGGAAGTTCTGAGTGGGTGTGTGAAGAGCAGATGAAGTCTTGAGAGAATGTGTATTGCTGAAATGGGAACAGACATGTTAAGGGCCCAGTGCCTCCAATCCATGGGAAATTGGCAAAGCCACATGGATCAGGCTCAAGAAATGGCAACGCCTTCCTCTTGTCCAAGTCAAAGTGCTTATAAATGATTGACTAGCATGTGCAAAAGCTTCCTCCTCCCTGGCAGCTTACAGCCTGGAACTGCACTGACAGACACCTCCCACCCAGAGAAGTCCTTCCCCGTGTGCTGTGCTGATAAGCATGACGAAGTTCCACGCTGTCGTGTAGTATGGGTGTTGCTCTGTCACAACTCCCCTATGCCCAGGTTTCCATGTGTGTCTGTCCTTTCTTCATTCCCTCACTGCTTCTAGTCAGGTTCCTAGACCCAAGCAACCAAAACCACAGTAAATCCGCTCAATTATTCCGATGCCTCCCTCTTGGAATAGCATAATTCCTACTCCTGTTTCTAGTCCGTGACTAACCCAGTGATGATTGCTACATGTGGCCGGGCTCATTGAGAGGCGAAATCATAGTTAATGACACACAGCTCAATCCTAGCGTCACAGAAGAGCTTCTCAGAGTTAGCCAGCCTCTTCCATCCTGCCCCTACATCATGCCACACATGCCTTTCAGTTAGGGTGATTGTGGAATGTTCATACAATCAACAACAGAACCTGAGCCAGCCTAAGCAACCCAAGGAAGTGCTGAAGAGCTGACCCAGGAAGGGCAAGATCCAGGAAGTTCCTGGAGAGGTGGGCACAGTGAAGGTTGCGCTTCACGCTCTGAGCATTCCCCAAGTCACTTAGAAGACAGCCTGGCTGGGCAGAGAATATGGCCTGGGATTGGTGGGAGGCAGGCAGGGTGCTTTGGAGAGGGAGAGACCAAAGACAATGAGACAGGCTCAGTACTTCTGACAATCTACCTAAGCCCCAGCGAGTTAGTGCTGCCTGGAAGGGGAAGGCATTCAACCTTTGAGGCTGTAGGCACGGCCTGTTTGATTTTGTGTCATAGTTTTGCTGAGCATACTGAAACTCTTGGCTTTGCAGCTGCTACTGAGGAAACACAATAGGGCCTCACTTCTAAAGGCTCTGTGGTAAACTTTTAATCAAATATATGTGGCCCTCAGATAAGGCAAAGCGCAAAATGGGTCACGGGTTAGCCTGTCCTGAGGAAGACAGATGTGAGAGCCAAAGGTAAGTGGATGAGTTCAGCATTCTAAATCCAGATGTTTCCAGAAAAACAGTGGGGAGCAGTAAAGGCTGCAGGACAATGTGGAGGGCACAGTGAGCTAGGTCGGGGTCACCCAACCACAGCAAGGAAGTCACAATGCTCCAAGCCTGTCAGGCCAAATAAATAAATATATAAATAAAAGACGGACATTTGTATTTTATGAGTGCTTTCCCACTCTTTCTCTCTCACTCTCTCACCCCTCCCCACCTTTTTCCAGGGTCTCATTATGTTCCCAGACTGTCCTTGAGCTTTGGGGGCTCAAGCAAGCCTCCTACCTCAATCAGCCAAGGAGGTGGGTCTCTTACATGCCACTATGCCCAGGATCAGACATTTAAACATGAGTAGCTCACTCAGAAGTTGTAAGGCAGTGGATGAGCCATGCGTGGCAGATCACGAATGGAAGCCTGCAGTGGACACGATCTCCGGTCCCACCATGATGGCAGACTGAGCAGGGAGGCGGTAGATGGGGTCCCATCTCCCTAACTGCTGACTCTGCGAAGATAACAAGGAGGTTGTTTGGTTGTACTCAGGGGGAAAGTGAGGCAGGCAGACTCCTGCCCACGTCTTCCACCGAAGAGGAACACTCTAGTTAAAGGCTCAGGTTTCCCCGTTTTGAAATGTTGTTACAAAAAGGTACAAACATACAGCAATGTGAAAAGAGCCTTCAAGGAGTCCCTGCCTCTCCTCCACAGGACCCAATGAGGACTTTGCCCAGCACTTTCTCTGCCTGTGACTCCTCTCTGGCCTGCGTGCCATGCCATAACCTATGCAGGATCCTGGGTGGTTCTCGTACATTAACAGGATGAAAAATTCACTCAGATACCCATTCGAGTTTTCCTTCTCATGCTTGGCAGTGAAGAGAAACCATTCCCAAACCATTGTCTTCTAGCTTCTGGGTGGGCTCAGGCAGACAGGCACTGGGGGAGGTCTGGGAAAGACCAATGAGGAAGACTCCCTCTCTCTCCCTTTCTTTCCTTTCCCCTCCCCCTCAGCCTCTCTCTCTCTCTCTCTCACACACACACACACACACACACACTATCTCTCGCTCTCTTGCTGTCTTCCTGTGTGTGTGTCTGTCTGTCTGTGTGTGTGTCTGTCCATCTTTCTGTCTTCTGTCTCTCCCTCCTTCCCCCTCCTGTGCCCTCCCTCAATTTACATAGCACCTCCTTCCACACCCTGTGGAAACACCTCCACATCTTGGGCCTCCAGGTGACCTTCTGGGTCCTGTCTTACTGTTTCTCAGACCTTGGCTACAATGAATATCTAACTGGCAGATGCTTTTAGTCTTTGGGGAAGCATGGCAGAGGCAGATACATGGCAGAGATGTGTGGTAGGCAGAGCCCATAGAAAGGAGCTGGTGGAGGAAGAGAAAAGGTTTCTGGTGTCAGAGTGTACCCCTGGAGAGCGAGCCTCAGCCCATGGTGCTGTGTGAGACAAGCGAGGAGCCCTGAGGAGGAACCATGCTGAGGAGAAGCCACCGGACTCTGTCTTGCTCCAGTATTTCTAGAGAAGCCCTATCTTGGAGCTGCCTGAAGAGAGGGTTGAGGCTCCCACACTGCAACAGATGCTGAAGGCGCTGAAGCCGAGGCTGCCAGCCAGCTCCCGCCTCCGCTTTCCAGCATGTTCTCTTGGAAGGAAGATCTAAGTGGTGTTCCGCCATACCCGCCTCAGCAGACTCATCCTTGGGGGGAAAGAAAACGCTTAAGTCACACATCTTGATTCCATCCTGAAGGAACTCCGTGTGAGCGAGAAGTGAACAAGGGGGGGTCGCCTTGGGATATTGATGTATATAATTTTGGTGCCAAAAGTCTCTTTGGTGTGGAAGTTTTTAAATAGCCAATGAGTCGCACAAGACCACAGCGGATGGGATTGTTAGGGCCCAGCTGGGATTAGTTAAATTATCTACACAGGACAGAGAAACACTTAAAGCAATAAATCTCCAGCGGTCGTCAATGGAACATGGGAATGTTTCCTGTAAAATAGCCATTAGTTACCTGCTCCGGCATTGGGCCAAAGCCTCCCACTTGGATTTTGGATAACCTATTCTTCTTAACTAGATATGATCTACATACAGGAGGACGTGCTTGTTTGAAATGCCTAGCTCAGTCCTCCTGGCACTCTTGTATATCTGAGACTGGCAAATGTATTAAAATACCCGCCACAGCCTCAGCAGGACACAAGACATTTCCTGCAGCCTAAGGGACACTTGCAAATTCTGTGGCAGCCACTTATCCAAGCTGAAAATCAGATTTGTGCTCTGGAGACTCATACACACAGAACCATACTCTATGACACCTTGTATCTCCTTCACATGGGACAATGTCTGTGGGGCTCATTCATCTGCTCTGCAAGCCTTCAGTTTGCTTTTTCTATAGCCTCCATGACAAGCACACGTGACAATGTGTGTACCTATTTACTTGCTGATGGTCACTTGCTGGGTTTACACCAACACTGTGCACAAGTTTCATTTCTGAGACCCCACTTACATTTTGACTTTTTTACTTTGCAGTAATTGTTAACTCATGGCAAATAACAGAGAAATCTGCAAGCCTTTGACCTGGTTTCTCTCCGTGGCAATGTCTTACACAATACACAGCCATGGTGTGTATTGTGTGTGTGTATCTGTGTGTGACTGTGTCTGTGTGTGTATGACTATGAGTGGGTGTGTGACTGGGTGTCTGTGTGTATGACTATGTGTTTGGAGTGTGTGTATTTGTGTCTGTGTGTGTGTCTATGTTTAGTTGTTAGCAGCTTTATTGCAGGTGTAATTCACATAGCCACCACCTGAGTCAAGACATGGGTCAGTCACAAAGATCCTTCCAGGAATCTTACAGCTATGGTCACCTCCATTCTTTCCCATTAGTAGCCTGGGCAGCTCCATAAAACTCTGTGTCTTCGACAGGGATTCTATTGCTGTGATGAAACCCCATGACCAAAGGCAGCCCAGGGAGGAAAGGGTTTATTTCACTCACAGTTCCATGTAACAGTTCATCATTAGAAGCAGGGATGGCAGGAACTCAGACAGGGCAGGAACCTGGAGGCAGGAACTGGTGCAGAGGCCATGGAGGGGAGCTGCTTACTGGTTTGCTCACCATGACTTGCTCAGCCTGCTTTCTTATAGAACCCAGGACCACCAGCCCAGGGATGGCACCACCCACAGTGGCTTGGCCCACCCCATCAATAACTAATTAAGAAAATGCCTTGCAGGTTTGACTGCAACCCAGCTCTTATGGAGGCATTTTCTTAATTTTGGTTCCCTCCTCTCAGATGACTTTAGCTTGTGTCAAGTTGGCATAAAACTACCCAGAATTCTCGGTAAACTTTTCACTCCCTGAATGGAATCATGAGCCATGTGTCTATGATGCCATCAAGCCCATCATTTTGATTCCTGTGGCCCCCGAGTAACCCCCAGCACTGTAACCTGCTCATTTATAGGGAGACAGTTTCGCTTCCCTCAGTCTCTTGAAGATTCTGCCACAGGTGAAGGGCAAGTTAGAATCAAGAAGGTAGCAACAGCTGGTCCAGAGCTCAGCCATGATGGAAGACAAAAAGGAGTGGGTGTCCAATCTTAGAAAAACAGAAAGAGATTGATGGGATTCCCAGCTACCGCGGGAGTCTAAGCGGAACTCTCATCATAGGGGCTGGACACCTGGCACCACGGCTGGAAGTTTCACTAGCAGACAGGGCCAGTGGGCTGGGACTGCTCTAGCAATCAAAGGTTGAGGGTGTCAGCTTTGTGTTAATGGCTACTTGTTGCACGGCCCTTAGAACGCATGCAGTAACAGAACCAGTCAGAAGAGGGCACCAGATACCTAAAGAAACCACCATCCAGTTTGGGGAGCTCTGTAGTGCAGACCTGCATGCAGGCTAGGAGGAAACCAAGTAGGCAGGGGCCCGCATGGTTGTTGACCCTGAAACACAGTTCTTCTAGTCTCCTTCCCCTAAGAATAAGCAGGTATCTGGTGAGGGTGAATGGGATGTTTGGTCGCAGGGGGGAAAACAGAAGTGTTAAAATACATATCCTAAACCAGGCAGAGGTGGCGCACATCTTTAATCCCAGCACTCAGGAAGCAGAGGCAGGCTGATCTCTGTGAGTCTGAGGCCAGCCTGGTCTACAAGAGCTAGTTCCAGGACAGGCTCCAAAGCTACAGAGAAACCCTGCCTCGAAAAACCGAAAAAAATTAAATTAAATTAAAATTATATATATCCTAGACAAGAATGCTTGAACCGGGGCTGGGAGTGGAAAGGGCATCTCAAAAGGCAGAGCTTTAGAGGTTCAAGGGGCATGTCCTGGTACCTGAAGGAGTTCAAGTGACTCTGCCTGAGAGCCTAGCTCAGCGTCACTAGATCAATGGCCTCCAACCACTCAGTATCCCAATGGCCTTTGAGGGGAGTCTGTGAAGGAAAGAGGCACAAAAAACATGTTTGCCTCAGACTAGCCTGAGTGGGGCCCTGTCCCACTCTCTGTCGTAGGCCCTCTGGAAGGTCACAGGCTCTCTGAGCCTCAGGTTCTCCTCCGTCATTAGAGTACAATGTCAGAAGCACCTCTGCCCACAAGCCTGCTGTAGAGACTGACAAGTCACCAGAAGACGTCCCTAGAGCAGGGCCTCAAAGAGTGCAGGGCTTAGAGCATCTCTGGATCATAGGAAGCCACTGTGAGCATCACAAGAGGGCGAGGAACTCTCAGCTGGGGCTGCAATAGAGAGGATGGACTTTACCTGATCCAGGGTGGCAGCCCCTCTCCAGATCCCCACTCCAGCCCTTTTGATGCACACCATTCTCCAGAGTTCGAGGTCCCGAGGCCTTTCTCTTAGGGTTAACACTGCCCCTGCCGACATCTCACCAGCCAGAGCTCACCTGATATAGAATGACCAGGAGAGGCGCAGGACTCTGTTTACTCAACAATTGCTGAGGCCAGACATGGGTGCTGAAGTCTGTGACTGCAAACACGTGGTGCTGGGGAAACCTGAAAATCCCCCCAGACTCACCCTTTCCCCAAAATGCCCAGAGTCATATGGCCGGGGATGCAGTGGACATCTCATACCAGGGCCGCTCTCTGGAGATTTGAGAGCACAAGCCTGGGCCCTGGCAGCCCCGACAAGCTAGGCTCCACTGCCGCTCATCCACTGGCAGAAAATAAGACTTAACTCAATGTGGCCACGCCAGGAAGAGGAACAAAGAGGTTCAATGTCCCCTGAAAGTCCATTTTCAGGCACTGTCATAAGATTTAGGTTTAACCGGAGAGCAAGAAGCACACGTTACTAAGGGGTCCCGACCATGGGTCACTGTGTTGTGTTGCCATAGTCCTTGTCATCTGGACTCCAGTCTCCCGAAAGGTAGTCTGACAAACTGTTCAGACCAAAACCTCTTTCTAGGAGGTAATGTCCTCCCTCTGGTTGGCACTGGGGTCCCAACCTTTTATTTTACCCAGCACGAGATTCCTGGGAAGTTCCTATTTCTTATGGTTTTGTTTTAACAGTCTGATGGGGTGGGGGGGCATGCATGTCTCTCTCTAGAGTAGACACACTCCTGCCAGGATAGCTACTCTGCCAGCTGTCTTCTGATTAGAAGCCCATATAAAGCCCTAAAGTCCCAAGACATCCCAGGCCAGAAGTGTTCCTGAACTTAAGTCTACCCTTCTCTGCTCTCTTCTGCCTCCCCGACTCCAGCTGCTGGGGGCAATATCAACACCACCCTTGGCCTCTGTCTTCTCACTGGGCTCAGCCAATGAGGGGCCAGAAGGGCTTGGTGGACCAAACAAAGCCATGATAGCAACTAGGAGTGGATGCCCCGTGCCCCACAGCTCTATGGCAGCAGCCTCAGGGACACACTGTCCTGTCTCAGAAACTACACCCTCCTCTGTTTTCTGGTCTTCAGATAGGTAACTGTTGCTGTGGCCTGATGAAAGTGTTGCTGGGCAACACGTGTGCCCTGTCTCCAGCTCAGGCTATAGCTGGGACACACAGACCAAGGCCCCCCCTGAGTGGTCTTGGGCTCTGTCCGGCTGTGCACTCACTTCCGTGAGGGCGTGACTCCATCCCGCTGCATCAAGCTGGATACCAGAAAAGGAGACGATCCCAGGGTATCCAGAAGGAGGGCTGAGTCTTCCAGACTCAGACCCAGGCATAAGTGCCCCACTGGAAAGCCCCTATGGTGGCTCTACCTCCCGCTAGAAAACAATGCCCCACTGCACCTACTCCCAACACCATGCCTGCCATAGTGCTGCCAGCAGTGACGCCCCTAAAGGCTGGCCTGTAGGGGGCAGGACTTTCCCAGGGTCCAGGGACCAGCTGAGGTCCCAGCTTCCCAGCAGGAGCAGCTTAATGGAGAGATGGGGGCATTCCTGTTCTTAGATCCACAGGAGGCCATATGTGGGTGGATCCCTGCAGGCCTAGAGGTCCTAGGGTCTCTATAGGAAATGGACTAGGGATCCTGGTGATGGGAAAACCCAGCATTCCACCCCACCAAGGGACTCCCCAAGCAGAACTGGAGTGGAGCCAAATGACTCAACAGTTCCTAGGCTCTACAAAGCGGTCCTTTAGGTTGGCCAGCAACCAAGGCCAAAGGCGTCAGGAGCAAAGTAAGTTTGTCTGTGTGTTTAATTTAGTATTGGTAGGAGAAGGAGAGAAAGGAGGGGGCAGGGAGGCAGAGAGGAAAGGAAGGGGAAGAGGGACAGAAGGGAGGGAAGACAGAAAGAAAGTGGAAGGGGAGAACAAAATTGAGCCTTAAGAAGTTTTGGGATGAGGACTGTTGAGTGGGAATACCAAGGTAGTAACCTAGCTATGGCTTAGCATGGCTTCATTTTGAAGTGTAGGGCAGAGACAAAGACAGGCCATCAGAACATAGATAGGGTGGTGGAGCTGTGTTCCCCAATTAAGGTCTCCTGACAAAAGGCAACAGTGTCTCAGGAGTGGGTGGCCTGAACCTCATGAGTGTCTTCCCCCACCCTCCTGGGTGGGCTCCAGGCCACCACCGCGGGGACAGACAGGGCGGGCGCCCGGCACAGAAGCCGCAGCCCTGCCCTTCGGGCCGCATGAGTCACTATGGCTGGCAGCACACCAAGTGGCTTCGAGGGAAGCCAAGATGGGAAGGAGGGGGTCACGGATAGGGGGCCCCTGGGAGACAAGGGAGGCGGAGGGTGAGAGGCTAAAACACCACTCCACCATGACTGAGAAAAGGTGCTAGGGGCTGGGAAGGTGTCCTTGAATTAAACGCAGGGAGATTGGACAGGGGCTGGTTCCGGTCAGCTGACTGTGACAGATGACTACCCTCCAGCGGGTGACAGTTTGGCACTGAGCCCCAGGTCCTCCAGCTGTGGTTCTGTCACCCCCTGTCCGTGTGGAGGAGTCACAGCAGGACGCTGCTTTCAACCTTCACCAGCCTGGGGTGACTCCCCTCTGTATAATCCCAGGAGGGCCCTGCCTGTATAGGATGTCAATGGAGCCTGGTGCTTACCTACCGGCCTTGTAGGGAATGTTGGGGACCGGTCCCGCAGGGTTTCCCAGACCCTCATCTCCTGGTGCACAGAAAATGGAAGGCTTTTAGGAAGGACCCAAGGAAGGAGAGAAGAAAGTAAACAAGGGAGGAAGGACAAGGCTGCACTTCCAGCCTTCAGGAGGCTTAGGCAGGAGGATCACAAAAAGTACCCACAACAAGAAAAATATTAACCCTTTGTGTCCTAAGTCGGGCAGCTGGAAGTTCTGTCTTCACACCTCTGCTGCTTGGGGACCATCTTGGAAGAAGCCACCTTACTCGACAATAGCTGTGAGCCTGAAGGAACACAAAGATTCACCTTTCTCTAGCTCCTCTCTGTGGAGTCAGCTGCAATCACTTTCACGATGCAAACCCGTCTAACAGGGGCTTACAACAGCTTTAATTTTGTTCCCAAAGCAAGGGAACTTAGAGATGGACTGCCTACTAAGGAGAGAGCTCACAGTATCACAGGGGTTTAAACCTGTCTTTCCACCCAGGATCCTAGGAGCACCTTTCGCTTGTCTCCTGGTTGCCAGACACTTTCTGCAGCTCCAGACTATTTCCCCCATCTAAGTTCCAGGCCAGAAGAAGGAAAAAGAACAAAATGGCAGGTAACTTCCTCCTAGTGAAGGGACTCTGTCCCCAGGGGCCTCTCCCTCCCCACCTTCACTGTACAGGATGTGTCCCATGAATCCTATTACAAGAGCGACGGAAACACATAGATTTTCACCCGGCTGTGTCCCTCTGCTGCATGGAATCAGGACTTGTTGGTTCAGAAGGGGCATGGTCATGGGTGGGTCCTGCGTGCTGCTGTTCTGTGCTCTGCCTTGCCTCCAAGGTGAAGTCTGAGATGCCAACAGAGCAACTGAGGCACGGTAGGACTGAAATTCTTCCCCAAGATGGCACAGCTAATGGGTGACTCTCTGGCCTCCTGGCTTTAGGGATTGATGGTTGATTGCTTGGTGACTTAAAATTGGCTGTTTGGCTATCTCATGACACGGATTTGTGAGGTGAATGTATGAAAACTGCCCTAAAATCTGTGTCAGTGAGACCCTCTGCCACTGTGACAAGAACTGAGGAAGTAACTTAAAGAAGGGATGAGTTAGTGTGGCTCAAAGTTCCAGAAGTTTCTGTCACGTCATTTGACTCCATTGCTCCATGAAGTTGAGCACTGTGGTGGTGGTGGGGAGAATGTTTTAAAGCCATGCACCTCATAGATGGGAAGCAGAGAGGCAGAGGACTGGCACCAGGTGCCCACTTTCCTCTGCCAGGCCCCACCTCCTAACATTTCCAGAACCTCCTAGAATGGCACCGCCAGTTTGGGACCAAACATTCAGCAGATTGAAAATTTATGTCCAAACTAGGATAAAATCTTTGTCGTGATTCCAACATCTGGTGCATCTAAGTTCTGGATTCTACTAACCGCCCATTTATGTCCAAATGTTGTCCTGCCTCTGGGTGAGACCAATAACTTTGCTCTGTCTCCTGGTCACTTGGGATGCTGCATCAGACTTGAGCTGAATAAATCTTCTAAATTGGCAGTCAGTTACCCTGTGTATGGGCAGGTTAGGTCTGCTGTGGGCGTCACATCAATGACAGTTTTCTCCTCTGAGCTCCTGCCATGTTAGTTGTGTCTGTTCTGTTCTTGCCTTATTCTCTTCCTTCTGGTGTTTTCTGAGGGCAGAGAGAATACTTCCCTGGGCCATATACTGTCATAGGTAAGCTTTTGGGGGAGTGTCAGAAGCCATGGGCCCCAGTTCCTTATACCACTAAATGGAAGGTAGGGGCCATATTGCTTCCCCCATCCTATGAAGAGAGGAAACTGGATCCCTGTGCCAGACTATGAAGCAGGGCTAAGGTGGCCTGTTGTGGTCACTGATGGTCATAGGGACGCATTGCTTGCTGGGGCCTGCTGGGAAGTGAAAGGGGGCTGAGTTTCCTCGTCTGTAAGATGCAAGGTTGAAATACACAGCCTTCAGAAAAGAAAGCTACCCACCCCCAGAAAGAGAACAAGGAAGGGTGGATTGCAAGGCAAGCTAAAAGGTAGGGAGTCAGAGAGGACCCCCGAGGTACCCCAAGAAGCCCGAGGAGCTAGGTAAGTAGCAGTGCAAAAACACAAAACATGTTCTTGGCCGTCGTTTGAATTTTTTATGGAAATGTAATTTACTGGTGGTGGTATATATGTCGATGTTGAATGCACACATTCCTCCCCACAAAGAATTTATTTATTGCAAAGAGGGAGAGAGAAATTTGATCACAGTGAAGCCTAGGAGACAGAGGCTTCAGGCAGGGATCATAATGAGAAACCAGTGTAATGAGACTGGTCAAATCACACAGCACACAGCACACAACACACACATATCATTTAACATATATATATATATATATATATATATTATACAAACTCTCTCTACGTAGACCTGGAAGGTCTGGGACTCACTGTGTAGAGCAGTCTGGCCTCTGAACTCACAGACGCACACCTGCTTCTGCCTCCTAAGTGATGGAATTGAAGTGTGAGCCACCAAGCTTGGTTATGATTAGTTTAAGTGGGGGGCCGGGGACTTGAACTCAAGCCCTCATATTTGCTCTGCAAGTATTCTTACCCACTGAGCCATCTCTCTAGCCCCACTGTCTCTTAATATACAGATTGGATCATCCCCTCAGACTTTTCTTGGCTTCTGGGCTTTGTCACACTTAAATTGTACAGGTTGCTTACTTGTAGACTGTCCCTAACTTTGGATTTGTCTGGTATTTCTTACAATTTAACAAGAACATTCTAGAAGTAAGGCTGTCTTCTAGGCTTCATTGTGATCAGAGTTCTCTCTTCCTATTTGCAATAAATAAATTCTTTGTGGGGAGGGATGTGTCCATTCAACATTTACATACAGTATATAACATTACACATAAGTGCATACACATAGGTTGAGCATGGTCACACATACCTGTAAACCTGGTGGTGTAGAAGACAGAGACAGGAGGCTCTTAGGGACTTGCTGGCGGCCAGTGTAGCTCCAGGTGCAGTGAGAGACCCTTTCTCAAGGGAATAAGGTGGAGAGAGACAGAGCAGGGTGCTCATATCTTCTCCTGGCCTGCCTCATGCACACTCACACACACATATCACATTCACCGCTAGCACACATACAAGCACACACATATGTGCATTTAGGGGGAGAGAGACAGAGAGATATGGCTGCTGGATGCAGTTGATTCTAGCCAGACTCTTTAGCACTAAATAATGTTGTGGAAACAGTCTGGAAAAGGCAGAAGGCCCTTATGGGCAGCGTTAAGCTTCAGTGATTGAAATCTGGATTTTGGTTCTCTAGATGGTCATCCTGGTTTGCACACACAACATGATGACACACGTCCATCTATAAGTCCCTCCCAAGTGGCTGAAGGAAGTTGGCAGTTCTCTGTATCATCTTCTGTAATTTTGAGTTTGCTTCAACAATTTTAAAATCGCTTCTAATTTTGAAATATTCTCTTTAAAAAGCCCATACCCTCTTTGACTCTGATCAAAGTTCCAAATTTCAATTTGATTCTAGAGACATTGTTCTAAGTGTGCCCGTAGAGCTGTGATCATGCCTGTACCGAATAAACCACCGTAAGTACGGAATGTTGATACAATGATGTAAGTGGAAGAATTATCTAAAAAAGTTATCTGCCCATCAACAGACAGCTAGCAGCCCTGCTGTGCATGTCCTGTGATCACCGGACAGGATGGAACAGATTTCTGCTGGCTCTAGTGGACATTGACCCGGAGCCCCCCCCATGGCACACTCCACTGGGGGCTGTGTGCACTGAGTCCAAAAGGACTTTACCACATTGATTTTGTTACTCCACCGGGCATGGAGAACACTGAGGCCGAGAGAGGCAGCCTGCCAGGGTGAGGCAGCCAGAAAGTCATGCTTCTTCCAGGAACCCCAAATCACACAACTGCTAAATCACACATACAGGCACGTGCGCGCACACACACACAGAGTGTGTGTCATACACTCAGACATATGCACAGAGAGAGTCATACACTCAATCATATGTACACGCACAGTCATATACTCAATCATATACCCACATACACTCACACTCATGCACACAAACAAGTCAGAAACATCACATAAACCATCAATGGCGATTGCTTTTAGAGACTGGGCTTGGGAGCTGGAGGAATTTAACCTTTTATTCTTTATATTCTGTGCCATGTATCTTCACTTTAATATGTACTGCCTTGATTCCATCTAAAACTTTTTTAAGGTCTTTATATTTTTAAGATCTACTTATGTTTATTGTGTGTAAATGGTGTTTTGCCTACATGCAGGTATGTACAATCCTGCATGCCCAGTGCCCACAGAGGCCGGAAAGCGGTGCCAGATAGATCCTGGATGATTGTGAGTTGCCACATGAGTACTGGGAATGGAACCTCTGTCCTCTGTAAGAGCAACAAGTGCTCTTAAACGTTGAGCTATCTCTCCGGCCCTGTTAATACTTTAAAAAAAAAGAACTAGTTCAAATAAGTAAGCACTAGAGTAGAAAGAAACTGACGTCTGTCTTCACAATTTCAGGTGTGATCCCAGGACCTTACACACTCAGCAGCTTCCACAGTCAAGGCATCTTGGCTCGTGTAAAACTTAATACTTTCAAGTTAGTATTGGAATTGTGTCATTGATAACAGTTCCACTCTTAATTCACCCAACTCACTGGAACACTTAATTCAGCCCCAGTGCTACCACCCCATACACACACACACACACACACACACACACACACACACACACACACAC
>LOJH01010184.1:17155-27684 GCA_001685095.1 Ellobius talpinus
GCTGGTATCTTAAAGGCTATTGGCTGAAGGAGCAGAAGGAGCTCCCGCAACAATATATGTCACGATTTCTTTTTCCACACACCTGTTGATGGGGACTCAGGCTGATCCCATGGCCTGGATGCTAAGCATACTACTGCTGTCTGTGGGTCTGTGGGTGTCTCTTCAGTATGTGAATACACTCAGAAGTCAGAGAACTGGATCGTGTGGCTCATCTGCTGTTTATTTTCTGAAACACCTTCACACCATTCTTCATATCCGACCTAATTTACATTCCCACAACTTCATATGAGCGTTCCATTCACTCTGTACCCTGGCTGACATTTTTAATTCTTATTTTTATTTGTAATGACTGCCATTCTAATTGGAGTGAGATGATACTATGTGTAGTCATGATTAGCACTGCCCCCACACTTATCATTATTTTAAAATCGGCACCATGCCTTAGAAATAAATACTTTTCCCCTAAACAATTTGTGTGATTTCGTGGTCTTTAACAGGAACCTTAGCATTTTGCTTGTAGAAATAAAATGGTCTCCAGCTCACAGTGTGTTGAATTACGAGTGTTTGATCTTAGGATAATGCACCGGTGACACACACTGAATGGGAACAATGCAGAGAATCTTGACCTTTACCCTGGATCCGCAGTGTGATCCTCTCACAATGGTGGCCGATGACTGTGATTCATGTCTCCTTGTCTTCTGTGCCATCAGGAGGGAAGAACTGCTAAGGAGGGTTTGGGTCATTGCATGTAGTTTTTGCTTGTGGTCGTTTGAATTTACAATGGGCTTATTGGGTCATAACCCTATCATAAGTTGAAGAGAGTCTGTATGTTTTATTCATGTTTGCATCTTAGAAATGTGTGCCTTATTTTTAGATGTTAATGCTGCTATTAAAAAAGGAGAGGAGGGGGATGGGGGAAAGGGTGGAGGGCAGGCTATAACCTTCTTGATATTTCTGTGATACTTCTAGTATCCTTCCCGTCATTGCTCTGGACACTTATTGTCCCTTTATTTCTTTTCTTCATTACCCTCCTTTCTGGGGGGTGTGCAGCCAGTAGGCTCAGGAAATTCCCGTCTCATATTCTACATTTTTCTTCATCGAATTCTTTCTAAGTCTCAAGGGTGTGTGTTACTTGATGAGAAAGGACTGAATGCAGGAAGTCACTGCTGAGTCATGAATGAGAATGTAAAACTAACTGTTTCTCTAGTTTGAACTCTGCTATGAACTTTTCATTTTTTTGGTGACGAGTAAGTGCATCGAAATATATTTGACAGTGAAAGTGTACAAACTGGTGTGAAGAGCCGCAGCTTCAGGATGACTGATCGGACTGTACAGAAGTTCACTGAGATTTATTACGGGTAGACTTTGGTTAATTTTGCTGCATGACATTTTCAATTTGTAAGTTTGTTATAATAAGTTTTAGTTCTGTAAAATCTTTATTTTGTATTGAAAAGTAGATTTTTCATACAATATATCTTGAATAATTTCCCCTCCTTTAAACTAATAAAATTTTATTTTATAAAACCTTTTTTGGGGGATCATGTATTTTATATCTTTGATACATTTTTGAAAAATTGAAAGTATTTTTTTCTTTTTTGAGTATTATTCCTGTGAGGTTTTCCTTTTAAGTTCTTTGCTTTCTGTTTTGCTTTTAAAATTTAATTTTCATGTCTTGTTTTTAAATTTCTGAAAACTTGGTTTTTCTGTTTTCCATTTTTTTCTCATTGCTCTTTATGCTTTTTTGGCATATTGTCTCATTCCTTTGTAGGGACAGAGGACTTTATAGCAAGGTTTGTCGCCCCTGCTCTTACTGTTTCTTTGATCACTTCATCCTACTGTGTGATTTTCTGTCTCTTCCACTTCAGAAGTTTTCCTCAGTGACTTCATGATTTCTGGCCACCACATCCCAACTCAGAAGCAAGTGAGCACGTCATAAAGATGAGGATGGTGAGCTATGTGACCAGATAGAGAAATCCCAGACTTTGTCCCAGGACTGTGTGTGAGCTTACTTTCCCTGAGGGAAGCTGAGATGTGGCATCAGCCTTGAGCAGCAAAACAGTACTTACCTTTTTGGTTGAGCCAGAATGAATTAATGAGTGCAAATGCCCAGGAAAAGGCTAGACACAGAGTGCTGAGGAATTTTCATCATTGTTCCATTGCCTTTAACCATCATCACCAAAGTAGATAAACCCGTCATGTGCTTCTGAACAGGCTGGCTCCTGGGGTTCTAATGCATGAGACAGGGGTGGAGCCAGGTGGTCTCATCAGATCCTCCTGCTCCCATTTTGACCCCTACTTCCCCTGTGCCTGGTGTCACTGTTATCTAACGACTCTTTACATCCATTTGTATGGACGAGAATGCTGAGACCTTGCGAGGGTGCAGGTGGGCAGACACCTGTGTGACTGCTTGTTGGGTTGGTCAGGGTCAGGCATGTATTGAATAGCTACTGCTTTTCTCAGGATGCACTTAGACCTGCAGTCCACCCCTTGTCTTGGCTCGGCCTTATAGCCGCCTTCCTACATAAAACCTACTACTGCATGCTACGTGGTTTTCTTTGGAACAGTTTGACTCATTTCTTAGAAATCCTGAAAACGTAGAAGGAAGTAGCACCAGCAAGTATCCTAGGCTGATGCTGGGGTACAGACCACTGGAGATAAAGGGGTGTGTAGTTTCTTTTCTTCCAGTCTGTCCCCTTTCCTTCCCCTTTCCTCATCTCTGTACCTCCTCCCCCAGCTTATTCCTGTATGGATTTCAACCTTCTTAGGCTGCTTTGGGGACTGACATTTGTAATCACTGCAGCATGGTGCATAATGTCTGTGGCAAATTTATTTCCTCTCATATTTCTTGTAAGCATTCCTGATGTAGAATGAATACTTTAGATGGCTCAGAAGCAAATAAATGAGATGCAGAACTTGCCTATAATAAGCCTTTGTCATGAAGCACACGTGGCTCTCCTTTTTATCTGAAGCTATGAGGCCAATTAGAAGCTAGTTCTGGGACATGACAGTCCACCCCTTTCCAGGATGAGTGGGTTTCCTCCTCAGCGCTAGTCCTCCACTGAAAGAAGTGATGAATGATGCAAAACCCAGACCCCTGTCTAGGGCCTCCTTCCACCGAGGATGCTGCAAGTATCTGGGAAGCTAGAGCTTGTGCAGTCACCCATAATGAGGGAGAAAGTCGGGATTCAGACACTAGAGTCAACATCTTTACATTAAAACCAGTCAATGGTCAGACTAGAGCCTGGGTCCCATCAAACCCATACTTCTTCGTGTCACGACAAATTGCCCAGTCCCATGCAGTCTGTTCCATCTGGTTCTTGCTGCCTGAACTTGCCCTTAGTACCTTGTGGTTGGTTTTGGTATTGCTTGCTTTTCATAAACTCGTTCTGCAAATATTTACAGAGTTGGAAAGGTTCTGGGCGACAGTGGTACAATCTCTGTCCTTTCATTTCTCACTAACAGTGGGAAGCTGATCTGGATCAGGACTTCTCCATTCTAGGTTGGTGGCAAGACACAGGGCAATCTGAAAGCTTTAGAGAAAAATATAGAGTCTCTGTTTTCTGGAAACTTCCAATGGGTGGCTGGAACTGAGTTTTAGGAAGAGGAAAGAACAAGTAGGAGAGGTACCTATGTATGATGCTGAAATTGGGATTCAAATTCAAGTCTAAGTTGGTGGGTCTCAGTGTCAAGTTCTTTCTTCTTGGTCACACATCCTCCCCATCTGGAGCCAGGACGGGGCACTGATGATTTTTTTCTATAGAATAAGATGAGCCTGGACAGAACATTTCATACCCAAAGTCCCTCACCTTTGGGAGCACTAGACTCCATATTCCCAAACTCAATACTGTTTTATCCTCCCAATGGAATCATGGGATTGTCCATGATATAGATCATCCAGGCTCAAAGTTCCAGCATAATACCATTGTTTGCCCATTTTTTTTCTTTTTCCAGGAGACAATGTTAGACTGGTGATGTGAGATTTGCAATGGTCAGGGATGTGGCATTTGGAAGAAAAAGTCTCTGTTGGGAGCATGACACTAGATCTGGCAGAAGATCTTTCCCATACTACAATGCCCTCCTAATGATTATGCATGGGGAAACCAAAGCTTTTTACTTACATTTTGTTGATAGTTGAATAGGAAATGTGCCTTCTCCCTACAGGTTTGTGTGTCTGTGTATACTCGATCCTCAATTGGTGGCACGTTTGGGAAGGTTATGGAGCCTTTAGGAAGTGGAGCTTTGCTGGAGGAAGAATGTCACTGAGGGTGGTCTTTAAGATTTTATTCTTGACCTCACGTCCTGTTCTATCTCTTTGCTTCCCATGTGTGGATGAAACGTGATGACCTGCTGCCTGCTAGGCTGTATTACCTCCAGGTCTATAAGCCTATAGATCCTACTAAAGCCTACTTTTTTCCCCTCAAGCTTGCCTTTTGTCAGGCTATTCTATGGCAACAGAAAAATCACAGCTATACACCTGACCTGTTCAGGAGACACGGGATTCGTACCCATGTGCTGTGCTGAATCCACACTGCGCTAACCCCTATCTCTAAGTTGAGGCTCAGAGAGTTTAAGAGACCCTCCCAAGGGATATCAAGATACAGATGCAAGTTCAGCTGACCCCATAGCATTCTGTATGTTGGAAATGAGAAGGGCGTTTACATTGGAGCAGTCAAAATCATTTCACCATCATCTTGTACAGCTCCAAAGAAAAGAAAGCAAACTCTGTGTACAAAAATGTTCCTGAAATTTCAAAGGGACCAGGGTAATACCCCTGAGCCAGTCTCCAAATCCCGCTGGCTTAAAATACTTGGAAATAAACTGGCTCAGAGACAGATCATATGCTGAAGGTTTAAGGCTTTATCTGACCATATGACTGTGTGACCCAGATCTTCAAAGCCAGTCTAGGGGCAGTTGGTGGGAGGATAGCCATCAAGGAAGAGACACTGTATTGTGCTATGCTGGGCATGGTCCCCACCTGTGGATGTTGCAGCTGTAGGACCTCTGGTGATGAAACAGGCTTCCTGGGAGCATCAAGGTTCTTGCTACTTGGAGATGGGAGAATGGAGGTTGATTTAGACCACCTTCTGTTACTGAAGCCTAAGGCTGGATAATGTATAATGAAAAGAACTATTTATCTCAGAGCTTTGAGTTTTAAGAGCATCAAACCAGCATCTGATTGGCTCTTGTGGGGCCCCCATGCCACATGATGAATGGGTTCACTGCCAGAGCACATATGACAGAGTAAGTTCTTCCACATAGAGGAACAGAAAACCAGAGAGAGATAGAGGTGGAGAGGCCAGGTTTGTGCTTTTATAAGACCCTTCTTGCCAGAACTAGCCAGAATCCTATGAGAATGACTTGAATTCCTTGCAAGGACAGGCACTTTCCAATGACCTAAAAACCTACCAGCAGGTTCTACCTCTCCACAGTCCCCACCACCTCTCAAACCTGTCATGCTAAAGCCCATTCTCCCAACACACAAGCTCTTGGGGGAACAAAATCCATTCAAACCATTGCATAGACTTGTCATGGAAACCATAGAGAAACTCCTGTCCCAGGCAGAAAATCATTGATTAGGTTAAGTTAAACCCAACAAGAGATAAGGGCCATTTGTTGAACCCGCAGCATATGGATGGCAGGAAATTATCTCTCCCTGCATAGCAATAAAAGACAAATTGAATGTAGACATAGAAGGAAGATAACTTGTGGGATACTCATAGTTTGTTAAGTACAGGACAGCCCCTGTTGGAATAAGAGGATCTGTGTAAATGGAGACTGCTCTTTCATTCCTGGCAGCCCAGCCCTGAGTAAATCACACAGAAACTTTGTTAATTACAACACTGCTTGGCCTATTAGATCAGGCTTCTTATTAACTAACTCTTACATCTTAAATTAACCCATTTCTACTATTTTATACTTTACCATGAGACTAGTGATTTGTTACCTCTTGATTCTTGGGCAGCTACATGGCATCTCCCTGACTCCACCTTCTGTCTCCTTGTATTCAGTTTAGTTTTTCCACCTACCCTTACTCTGCCTTGCCATAGGCCAAAGTGCTTCTTTATTAGTCAGTGGTAATAAAACCTATTCATAGCATACAGAGAAGAATCCCACATCAGGTCTGTGTTTCCTGGAACAGACCAAGGTCTTAGATTTAGAAAGTGGAGGGTAACAAACATTGTTGATCATTGGTAATAAGAGTGCTATTCTGCATGTGGAACCCATGAGCCACAAGTATTTATCTGTAGTATGTTAGTTACTTTTCTGGTTGTGGCAAAGCACCGACAGAAGCAATTTATGGAGCAAAGGGTTTGTTTGGACTCATGGTTTGAGGCAATACATTCCAACATGGTGGAACATTCATGAAGGCAGAGCAGCAAAGCAGCTGATTCCATTGTATCTGCAGTCATGGATGGGACCCCAGCCCATGGATAGTGATGTTGGTGGGTCTTCCCACCTCCAGTAATCCAATATAGAAATTCTCCCATGGAAATGCTTAGAGGTTTATCCACTGGGTGATATCAAGTTGACGATAAATATTAACTCTGGATTCCTTAGAACAAGGTCCTGAGTTCAGAAAGAGACTCAAGCCTCATCATTCCACTCAATCAATCTGCCCTATAGGATCACAGGAGACTTCTTCTAGAAGCCCCAACTGAGAGACAAGGATATGGAAGAAGGGAAAAGGAATGTGCTTAGGCTGTCCGGAGGTCATGGATGAACAAGGGCCTTACATGTGGCACAGCCTGGTGTGCCCTGGAGGATGTGGTAGAGCTCCACTCACAGCATCCAATATCCAGCTGGGTGGGAAGTAAAGACCAGCTTGACTAGTCCCAGCGGAGGGCAATTCAGAAGGGGCAGGATCTCTGACCAAGTTTCCTCCAAAATATATACTCTTTGCCTCCTTGTTTAGATGCCAGCAAAATTAATTCATTGGAGGGGAACTTGGCCCCCTGGGGAACTATACATTGATGAGCCTACACTCTACTAGCAGAGGTGAGCTCAGACTTGACATTACCCCCACTGATTTATCTCTTAAGTAGGGAATTGTATTTTGACAAAGTGAAGCAAAAGCAAGAAGGTTTTTAAACAATAGTTATTTCTGAAGTAGCCATTCTGTAACCAAGTTTTCTTTGGACTGTCAGCTCTTGAATAATGACATGGAGACTTATTATTAATTATGAGAGCTTCGTCTTTGCTTAGGCTTGTACCCAACTATCTCTTATAGCTTAAATTAACCTGTTTATATAAATGTACACTTTGGCATGTGGCTCATCACCTCTCCCCCATACTGTGCATCTGACTTCCTCTTCATTTTACTGGTGAATTCCTGCCTCTCAGATTCTTTCCCCAGTTCCTCTTTCTGCCCAGAAGTCCTGCCTAGATATTGGTTGCTCAGCTTGTCATTAAACCAATCAGAAGGCACCTTAAGCAGATGAGGTAAAACAGAGACACATCTTTACACAGTGTGAGCAAATATCCCACAACATCATTCTGTTGCTGAGAGCCTCAGAGTGTTGCAAGAAACAAAATGTGATTCTTTGCCTGTCTTGAAAAAGTAAGTTTTCACTCACATAACTGAAGAGTCCAGAAATAAATGTTGATCTAGGTTTGACTTTTTCCTCCTGCCATTGCTTAACTGAACCCATGGGATGTTTCTTCTATAATTTATGCAGGATTTGTGCTCATGGTGGCAAGGGGGTTTGCAGCAGCTCCTGCCTGTGTTTTAATAGCATCATCCCTGGTAGAAAAGGTCAAATGCTGTGTTAGTTAGGATTGAAGTAAACTTTCTATTTCAAGTCACCCTTTCTTTCCTTAACCCATCCTTGACATCACTTTCTTATGTCAAAGTTTCATACTCTCTAACTCAGACATGAAGGCAATCATGCTAGAATCATAGATGGTAAGAGACAGGTCACACCAGTGAAGGCAGGGATCTGTTCCCACTATTAGCTCAAGAGAATGGCAAGAAGTGGTCAAAGCATTCACACAAGTCTATTGTACTTTCCAACATATTCCTCTATTTGTGTGGGCTGCATATGTGTATGAGTTTGTGTGTGCATGTTAGTACATACTCTTGGATGGGTATACATGGGTGCTGTGGAATAATCCTCTTACATACTGTAAAGACTAGTAACTTGAACTCATTTCATACCAGGCAGGAAGCATAGATGGCGTGACCAAACTAAGGATGATGGGAAGGAGAAGGGCAGGGTTGGGAGTTGCCAGGCAGATACAGAGGGAACAGGAGATGAACATGTCATACTAATAAAGGGATTGGCATGTGAAAGAGTGTAAATGAGAAATACGGGTTAATTTGAGTGTAAGAGTTAGATAGTAATAAGCCTGAGCTATCAGCCAAGCATTTATAATTAACATAATCCTCAGAGTGAAACAGGTGAACTAGACAAGAAACTTCTGTTTACACATGGGGGCAGATATAGATATCAAGCATCTTCTTCAATCTCAACTTTTTTGAGGGGCAGAATTTATAGTTGAATCTAGAGATCCCCAGTTTGACTAAACGGGCTGGATAGAAACCTCAAGAATCCTCCTGTCTCCACCTCTGAATGCTGAGATTATAGGTGCATGCTGCTGTTGCCAACATTTTAAGCAGATGTAGAGATCCAGACTCAGGTCTTTGTGCTTATATGACTAGCACTCTGCAGACCAAGCCATCTCCCCAGCCCACACTTTATCTTTGAAATTAGTCATAACTAGTGATGCTTTCCATTAGATTCCACTGCTAATTCTAATGTGTTCATTCCCTGGTCATATAGCCAATATGAGTTCCAAGTGCCTATAACTCAACGAAACCTGAACAACAAATGGATCTAAGGCTTGACCCGTATGGGTGCAGTTTTGCTTCTGCATGGACAATGTTGGGAAGAATTGCTTTCTGGTTCAAGCCTGTCTTGAAAATCAGAGTCCCTTGGATTAGCTGGGAAGAAACATTACTGGTAGCTCTCTGTTTGACAACAGTATCAGATGAAATCAGTGACAGCAAGCTTATTCATGCAGTCTGTAGTCATGAAAAGAACACTTGCACAGGAGGCCTTGTCTATCCAGGAGTCTCTAATGAAGAAGTTCTGAGCCTTGAATTCTGGAAGAACTGAGTTTATATCTCAGCTTCCATATAAACAAGCTGGGGGGGGGTTATATAAGTCCCAAGCCTACCTGACCTTTTTATGAAATAGGCGAACAAACCAGAGTTCTCACCTGACAGACCTAAGATGAATGTTCAATGAGATGGCATGCAAGGTCTGGCACCTTGAATTCCTCATGAGAATGTGCAGATCCCTGTCATGTGTGTTGCTGCCATTGTTAGTGTCTCCCATAGCTGCTGAAACACGTGACTACCAAGCTAGTGCTTTAACACAAGACTGTTATGATCTCACACTTCTGAGGCTCAGACACTTGATTTGGTCTCTGTTGACTATGACTCACGTGTTAGCAAATGTCTGGGGACTGTAGGGGAGAACTCATATTCTTGCCTCTTCCTGCTTCTAGATGCCACCTATGTCCCCTGACTGAGGTTGTCTTCCTCAGCCTCAGCCTCATAGACACCAATGCTCTATCTCTCTGACTTTATTCAACTCTCTTTCTCTCTTTCTTTCTCTTGCTGCTGCTGCTGCTGCTTTTAAGGACTTGTGAGATTCATTGTGCCCCTCTGAGTAGATTTGGGGTGACTAATGAAAGATAAATTTGTGAGCTACTACAGAGTAAATTCCATTTACAAAATTAAAAGGCAGATGCCCTTCAAATGTGAGACCTCAGAAGAATAGCTGCAATCCTGTCGTCCTATTGGGTAAGGGTTTTTTTTCCCCTCTTATTCTTTAATGGCTGCATTGTTTTGCTCTTTCAGTGCTTGGCAGTACTTCCTTTTATCCTCTCTCTGCCACTGCCATCCTCATCTGGTGCTCACTCCCATTAGACCCAGTCTCCTTGTTCCTGGGATTCCAGCTTTGGGCAGTGTGTTGGCAGTGAATTTGCTGAAATTGACATAGCTGCAGGTTCTTCAGTTGGAAAGGGATCTTTGTTGGTTCCCTTTCTCTCTACCCTGACAGAATACTTGACCAAAGCATCTTAAAGAAGGAAGGATTTATTTCTGTTTACAGTGTTAGAATTTGTAGTCTGTCACAGATGGAAAGGCATGGTGGTGAGCGCAGCTCATAGCTGAAGCAGCAGCGAACAGAGCTGCTTGCTCACATCTAGGTAAAACAGGAAGCAGGGCTGAATAGCACACCAAAGATCTGCCTCTCAGCAACCACTTCCTCCAACTAACACCCCTAAAGGTTCCATGACTTCCCCAAACTTTACCACCCTTTGGGGATGAAGCACTCAAACACATAAACCTGTGGGGATCATTTCACATCTAAACCATGATGGAATCCGAGGCCCATTGCTTTTGGAATTGTGGACAGAATGCAGGAGCATCACAGATTTCATTGATACTGGGAAATTTTGTTCTGGGTTGTGTAACATGAGGGCCGGCTTGTTGGGGTTTCTGTCCCGCCTGGTACCCCACA
>LOJH01010185.1:4888-27683 GCA_001685095.1 Ellobius talpinus
AAGTCCATCTTGGGCCGGAGCTTCATGGCGTCTGCCTGACTCTGCTTTCTTTCTTCCATAATTTTGTTCTGTTTTCCCTGCCTACCTATATTCTGACCTATCAGGTCAAGCAGGGTTTTTTTTATTATTATTATTATTATTATTATTATTATTTAACCAATGAAAGCAACAGATAGATAGAAGACCCTCCTACACAAAGTTAGCTCAGCTGACTTACTAAGAGAATATTCTCTCACTGTTTAAGGACTGACACCCTTGTTTTCCTGCATAAGACCCATTTCTTTTAATTGAATTGTCTCTTAATAGTTTGTGCCTAGAAATGTAGGTCACTATCAGGATTGCTTTGAAGCACACAGCATCCTGTCCTTAAAATTTTGCTTGAAAAGATTCTATTCCTTTATATAAGGACATAAGTAAAATAAGTAATATTTAAACTTCTGGACATTCATAAAACACAGGATTGTCCTTTCCTGTTATATGACCTATTCTGTAAAACTTGTAGTAAAATAATTGTTGATAAATGATTTAACCCCAATTTCTGTCTTATTTAAACATAAAAAGCTAACATTATACAATTCTTCCATAATTTACATCTCTCTGAAGAGTTCTAGCAAGGCTAGAGATTTAGAGCTGTCCAGACAATATAAACAGCTGTTTTGATATTTTCTAAATCTGGATGTTACCTCACTTTCCCTGCCAAAATCCTCTCTGCCATATCTTCTCATGCATAACTTAACTGTAAGTGGTGTAATAATTACCTCACGCTATCTCATTGCCAGTGCTTTAGACAGCACCGTCTGAAAGGTATTGTCAAGCCTGGTGTGGTGGGCCTGTAATCTCAGCATCAGGAGGTTGAAGCAGGGGAAGCTGTAGCTCTAGTCCAGCCTGGGCTACATGGTGATGCCCTGTCTTAAAAAATATATCAAACAAGAAAACCCGAAAACAACCAACCACACAAGAACAAAAACGTTTAAATCTCTGGTTTGGAAAACACGAAAATAAAGGAATTCATAGTGGTAAGTCATGGATAAAATTTTCTAAATTTTAATAATCTGGATGAAAATGGGGTTTTAATGTCACCTGATTACCATTATTCTTGAAGTCTTGGGACAGTAACAAAAAGAAGCAGAAGTGATTCTACCTTTGAACAGCATCTCGTTTACCAATGACTCCAGGCATTTGTCTTATTTAAGCGATGAGTATCTATTGTGTTGTGTATGGTGCTGTTATAATTCCCTGTGCTTTGTGCTTGGTCTGCATTTCCAAGGAACTTTGATCCTGGCAAAAAGAGGAAGAAACTCAGGGCAGCCCTGAAAACTTAGTAATTCCAGATGAGATGAAGATGCTACAGGCAAGCAAACTTATGGGATCGTTTCACTTAGACAGAGGGCCTTAGGTGTGCATCAGTAAGGGACTGCAGTGTGACCTGAACCATGGGACAGCTACCAGGAAGGATGGGGACAGTGGAAGGCTCACATATGACATGTCTGTGAGAACGCAGGAAAACATGAGAATTCCAGAACCCATGGTCATGGGCTGCGGTGAGAAGAGATGCGTGAGAAAGAAAAACCAGGGAATTAGAACCTGCGGGCTAGACTAGCAACATAAGGGGCCCAAAGATAGACCCCTGCCTATTAGCCCTGTGTTTATCCGCTTGGCCCTTTGACCAAAATGTTTACAGGTGCTAAACTTAAGGTTTACATACTCCCTAAGTATAAATCAACTAAGGAGGAGGTAGGGGGCAGGTATGGGGTGAGGGGGTGGGAGGATGGGGGTCATTTTACCTACTTAGGGCCTGTCTACCTAGGATCCCATGTAAGTTATGCCTGTCCTGCTTGCCATGGCTGAAACAAACTCTGGGAAGAGAACCTTAAGATGCTAAGAGCCCTATCATATTGTGAAGTTCCATGTGTGCGTGCTCATACACGCACACACCACATGCACACACCACATGCACACACATACGCAGGACATTTTGCTCACCCTGCCTCTGCCCCAGAAGTCCCTGTGACCTCCTGCCCTTCTAGACGGTGACTGTTCAGTGGGGAAGAACTCATGCCTGAAAGGACCAACTTCTCTCCCATACAACCTAAGTGACCATCTGGGCTCTGGAATGCTTTGAACTCCTTATTTATGCTTGACCTTTAATCCGAGAGTAGTAAGGGTCCCTTGGAGAAGGATTTCCATCAAGATTGGCCATGGTTTTGGAATCTTGCTTTGACTTCTTTGAGAGAAATTACCAGAAGGGAAGAGCATAACACCAGAAGAGAGGAGATACCATCTTGAAAGAGAGTGGTGAAGGTGAAGTAGAGGAGGAGTCATGAAATATTGAGCTTCAGTGGGTTCTGCCTAGGATTATTAGTCAATCCAACTTAACTTTCACTGTGTGATTGCCCATGGACAGTGTGGCTGAGTGGGTGGGAGAGAGAGAGCCAGGGAGAGGGAGATTTAGAGAAAAATGAATGTCCGGGAAACATTCGTTAACTTACCAAGGCAATGTCAGAAGTTTGGCATAATTTATCTGTTATTTTTTAGTGGATACAAAACTCTCTATCACCAGTAAGGCAACAGAAGATTGTTAACAACATCAGTGTGGCTGATAGAAATTTTTCAATTAGGGTTGAATGAGTTATTAATACTCAGAAAACGTCAGGTCACCAATCACCAGGTAATCAACCATGCACATCACAGAATTTGATTCATAGATTTTTGTTTTTACACTGTGGTAGTGTAAAAACAATTTTAAACCTACCAACAAAACACAGAACTAGATAAATTTTATCGTCATCTAGGATTTAAAGCTTGTTTTGGGGATCATGTAAATTTCAATGGTCTTTAATGATTATTAGGACAGGAATCAAAGACTGGAATGTCCAGATAGAAGAAGCCTTGAAGGATGGGCAGTGTTTGTCAAGGGAGTGGTGAGAGAAGGTGGAATTCAGGGTGGAGTGGATGGCGGGCATGCGTCTAAAGAACAACACAGGCAGGAATTTATTTGGAAGTGATGAAAATTATATTGAACTGCATGGGTGGGGTTGGATTTTTGGAGGTCTTTGGACGTCCTCAGCTGAATCTGGCAGGAATTAGGTCATCATCCTGGGCTCTTGGCACTTCTCATGGAAGAATTGTTTTGGATGGTTGAGCACTACGAACAGGATGGGTTCGAGAGGGGATTGTTAGAGGCTCAGTGGGAGAGGAGGACAGGTGAGAGGCTGCAACAGATCCCGAAGCAGGAAGGGGACAGTTCCAGAGGCGGGTACCGGGAGAAAAGAAGGGGCAAATGTGGTCATCACAGAACAGAAAAACATAAACACTAATTAACTAAAAGGAACTGAAAATCTAGACTGAGCCACACAGCGGTTCCAGTACAAGCATTTAAGGAAGATGAACCATTGAAAGCCTTTGCCTGAAGTAACCTGCATCTGTTGAGGTACTTCTGGCTGCAGGTCATGGAAAGCCCCACCTCATTTGGTTTATACAATCATTTCTTCAGACAGCACCAGTTCCAACATAGGGCAGGCAGGAAGTGAGAAGGAAGTATGTTGGTTCTTGGGAATTCTAGAGAGCCCGGTCATCTTAGGAGGGGTCCATGGAGTCATTTGGAGCATCCATAAAACCTATATCTCTGTGCTCCTCAACATTCTGCACCTTACTCTCTCCCCATTCCCTCCCTCCCTTCCGGAAGTCATCACCATATGCTTCCAGAGTAAGAAGCCAGCGATCTGGATCAGAGCTTCTCTGTGAACGTCATGTACTGATACCACTGAAGGGCTGGCTACACCCAAATGTCTGGGTCCTGTCTCGCCAAGTGTCCAATTGAGTTGGACCAGGTCGTGCCTACAAATCTGTATTCAGGAATATTCCCGGGTGAACTATTGTTGGTCCTCTCATCCTTGAGTCTCTTAACAGTGACACTAAATTCTGTGCAAAGTGGGTTTTAAATGCAGACTCCTACCAGCCCAGCACAGTTAAATGTCAGATGATATTTTTGTGATCTTTTTTTACCTTGATCCATCAGGAGAATACTCTGATAGTCTATATTGCACTGTTTAGCTCTCCAGATTTTTTTTAAGAGATCATACTATGGCCATTTGGGGAAATCGAGGCAGTCATCTTCTCTGTGCCTGGAACCAAAAGGACTTTCCTGGCTGCTACCAATGACCTGTCATCATTAGTAAAGGAACTTTTTGTGTTGCTTTAGAAGAGGAAATAGGCAGCAGAATTAGAAATTTCTTTCACTGTGAGGTCCCCATATTTCCTTGCTAAATTGGCATGCTTTCTTGGTGCACATATGAGTCTTATTATATGCGTCCTTTTATCTGCTCTTGGAGGAATTTTATCCCCCTACCTCGTCTTTGAGTTATTCACAGGCTGGCCTCCAGGTACAGAGCTAGCTATTTTCTCCCAGTGTCTGGGTTCATATGGAAAGAGACTGTATACAGAGCTGGTCCTTTTTCGTCTTTGTATTTAATTACAGATGAGCAGGCCCATTCCATGCTTGCCCACCAGGGCTGCACCGTTTCATCATTGGCTCGAGAGCCCCCCATTACAGCTCTTGGACTTTGAAGAGATTGCCTTTATCCTTCTGTGCCCCCAGCACAGTGGTGACACAGGGGCCGGTGTTCCTTCAGGGATCCCAAGCAACTCAGGTGTAGTGACTTTGAGGCAACTATTTCCTTTGCAGGGAAAAAAAAGCCTTTTGAAGTCTTCTGGAGAAGGATGAAGACTTTTCACTTATTTTCTTAATGGGCCAGAATAGCTTAAAGTCAATAACACGTGTGAAGTGAACTTCAAAAAGGTCGCCATGCATGAAGCATAGCTACCTACCAGGGAGAAGCTTTAACCTTCATCTGCAGAAAATTGAAAGGAATTATTGTCCCGTAGCTGTTTGCTTTTCCTAATGTTTTTCTGTAATCCAAATGATTGACGAAACAAAGTATAAAACCTGCAAGTGCTAATGTTTTGTTTTGTTTTTCCTTCAAAAGGCCTAACCATTCTAGTTTCTTGAAGTTCCGTGTAGTGATTGGTTGTAAAGGGAAAAAGAGGTGGGAACTAACTCAGGAAACAAGCAATCCTTGTATCTCCGCCTATGTACCTCCCAGATCGCTCCATACCGAGACACTGATTTCAGAAGACAGAGGTTTGCTAGAGGTGTAAGGAAGAATTAGTCACCTATAAACAAACCAAGATTTCTGCAGTGACCTCTGTTTTCTATTTGCCTGATAAAGGGTTCCAAAGCCTTTAGAGTGCCATCTGAAGAGCTGGAACTCACTCCCAAATCTCCTCTGTCACCTCTGTGGAAGTTCAGCCTCCCTGGTCATGTTTGATTGGTGATCTCTTAGAACTCCTCCAGCCATTGATGTGTGTTGAAAGTTGGCACAAAGTGTTCACATTTACAGTGTCAAGGGCTAACGTGCGAAAATTGTGTTTTGTGATTTTACTGCTCACATGATCACCTTGCGTCTCCTTCCTCGCTCTTTTAGAGACCCGGGGATGTTAGGCTTCTGGAGGTCAGGTAAAATGTTCAACGCTTAGGCTGATCTTGTTATAAGAGTGCAATGAGGAATATATTCCTTCCGCTTAAATTACCATGTGGGTCCTCTGAAGGCCAGTCCAATCTACTGTGAAGTAGTGTTCAGAGTGACCGGCCTCGGTCCCCTATCTAGAAATCTGCTAGGAGGGCCCTTTTCCTACTATTGCTTCCTTCTCTGTCAGCGAAACCATAGCCTGGAGATATCATAGCATCATTTACAAATATTCTTCATATACTTCAATGGGAGAGTTAAAAGGCATACAAATGCCTTTCTCTGCATTGTCAGAGATGGGTAATGTATACACACTTTCAAACTGGAGTTAAAAACACATTAAGTGAATCTGAGGATATTGGGCATTTTTTATTTTGTTCTTAACCAAAAATTATTTAACACATGAATTTGAATCAGTTTCACAGTCGAGGTTAAGGATATAAAAGTAATAAATATCATAGGAAGTCACACACAGAGCAACTCTGATCTGAGTGGTACTGTCTTCTTCACCTAGAATCTTATCTGATTGTATAGAAGATTTTCAGTGAACCAAAGTTGTCTATCTGCAGTCTCATTGCTTAGAATGATTTCAATCCTATGTGGTAACCAAGGCTGCATTCTGTAACTGGAATGCGATTTCCTACCACTGGAAAGGCTGTAACTTGTTTTCAAATGAATTTTAACCTATAACCATTAGTTCATAAAGCAGAACTCCTGAAAAAACTATTGTTAACCCCCTGAAATACTTATATTTTCAAAAGTGTGACCTTATGTTTGAAACAAAGTTTTAAGATGTTCTATATCTTATAGATGTCCCTGAAGCTGTTTGATCTGGGGGGTGGATGAGCTTGTTTCACAATTGCTGTAATCTGGGAAAGCAGACAGTGGACCACATAGGCAAGAGCGGGCTTTGTGCAGCCTGACATTTCCGAAAGCTATCTTCATTCAGGGTGACAATTCGGATTTTAACCTAATTAAGCATTAGAGAGAACCAGTGTCCAAAGAGATAAGCCGGAAGGTTGCTGTAAGTCCCAAACTGCTGATGGCTTCCAGCTCTGCTGGAGAGCACGGTTTGGGACGCCTGCAAGGTGCCGCGGATGGCCAGAGGGAGGCTCTCCTGCGCAGTGCCTGCCTGCTGCTAGGTGTACCACCTTCAGCCGCGTTTCAGCCTGGTTACTGTGGAATTGATTTTCATGGCTCATGACAGAAACTGTTTTCAGCCCACGAGGAGAAGTGGCTGAGGCCGATCCTCCTCACACAAACATCAAATTGCTCCATGCCTGCCGTAGCTTTCGAGGTCTGTTGGTTCTTAAGGTTCTAATGACCTTTTAACAGTCTTTCCAGCTGAGCAACAGATGTGAAGCATTCTGAGTTTTGAAAGCACTCCCCACCCCTTACCTCCCTGAAAGAGTCTTTTTTTTTAAATATAGACATTGTACAAGTACCACATCCTAGGATCTGTCCAGTAGTGTTTTAGATTTGAAAAACAGAAATAAATCTCAAACATATAGAAAGGGTGGTAAATCTGCCACTGTATTGGCCTGTCTCATGTTGCTGCCCACCAGGAAGTGAGGTCATGTGTACTATGCTCACTGTCAGTGGTAGCCCTCTGGGGTAATACCCAATCAGAGTTTAAAAAAAATAATTTATGGAATGAATTCTGGGATGCTTCTAACATTCCTTATACCAAAACGTTCCTTTCTTTTGGTACTGAAATTCACAATATCATTTTCAAAAACAGAACATTTCACTTTTAGAATTCTTCCCCATTCCCCTTGGTTCCCCTCTGTGCCAGTACATGTGTTCTGTCCTCTGTTGCTTAAACATGGGAAATGTTTCCCAAATGGGTAGCTGGGTACTCTGTACAGAGAATTCCAAGGCCAGACTCGAAATGAAGAAAGTTGGGTTGTGTCAAACTGTAGGCTTTTCCATTTTCAGCGTGCATCCAGGAGCGTGCCCTTTGCTTTCTCTGATGTCTGAGAGTGTGCTGGAATGTTCACTTTGCAGTGGGAACTGGAATCCTGAAGTACAGATGATTCATCTCCCTCTCTGCAGGAACAGGCTGCTTCTTACCTGTGCTTCTCATAGGAATAGTTAGCAGTAAGGATGTGAGCTGCTATCCTGTGCCCAGAGCGTGAAGATATTTGCAGTGCCAGCCCATGGGGAAGGCATGGGGTATTCTCAATTCCCTCTCCTCTTCACTTCTGTAACCCACCCATAAGGTTTGCTCGGGAGCACCCCTTGTGGGTGTTAACAACATCAAAGCCAATTTAGTCTGATAGACTAAACATTGGTGTGATCAGTGTGACCTCTGGCATAGCGTTTGCTGTGAAGATCCTTGTGGTGTCACAGTTGTGCAAAGACCAGACCCTGTCGTGACTCCTTGGCTCTTTCTGAATCTGCTTGTGCCTAATTTCTTTTTCTCACATGCAGAAATAATAGGGTCCCTACCTCTCATTGGTGCAATTGAATTTAATAGTCATAAGAGCCCTTGCACTCATGAAACATATTCAAGGCCACGGAAATGCCAAACAGCATAGACACTAATCAGGGCGGGGGTGGTCATCTGTGTGGGAGGGGAAGGTGGCCTTCCGTCCGCTCCAGGGCCTTGCTGCTCTGCACAGTTGATGCCCAGAATTGTGTACTTCGTGAGTGGCTTTGCCCAGCTTGAGAAATACCAGGTATCCATTAGCCATTTCCCGAAATAGTCACGTTTCATTGTCCTTTCTAGGCTAGAGGTCTCCTGAGTCACTAGCCTCACTTGCCTGGCCTCTGGCCACCACCAACAGCCTTGTTCACCTGGTGCAGAAAATACTTTCAAAGATTTGCTCTTTCTTCTCTTTAGTCTTCAGCTTGGCCATAGATGGGCCATGCTGCGTCTGCCATGGGGTCACACAGGTCCACTACAAGCAGGGAAATCTTGTGGTTGGCTTTGTTTGGTTATGAATTTATTTCCTTTTTAATCGGAATGATAACTGTTTACATGTATGGGTACAGTTTGACAATTCAGTATACATACACAAGGTGACGTTATCAACCCAGAAGAAAGCCAACTTTTCCATCTGCTCGTGTATTTATTATCTCTCTGCACGGAGAGGCTTTGTGGGCCTCTCCTCCGGTGATGATAGCAGGCGGGGAAACGACACTCACCGTCCTGTGATAGACAATACTAGGATGCCTCCCTCCCATCTTTATATATTTTGGTACCCATTGTCCCTCTTCCCTCCCTTCCCCTCCCCCTTCCTAGTAGCGATCAGTATCCCATCCAATTCTGTTATGTCAACTTTGAGATCACTTGTATCTTTCATAGTTTCCATTTATGAAATAGAGGATGTTATTTGTCGTTCTGTGCCTGACATTCCACTTCACAGAAGCCCCTCCACTCACTTCCAGACATTCTGCTGCAAGGATAAATAATATTCCATTGTTTATATACCTACGGAATTTTCTTTATCCATGTATCCATGGCTGGGTAACCTAAATGGTTGTCTATTTTGTCTTTGTCAATGGTGCTCCAATAAACACGAAATGTAGGTACATTCCAATAAGCTGGTTTTGTGTTCTTTGGCTACGGAGTCAGAATTTCTGGATTATTTGGTAGCAGTGTTTTCTGTTGCATCCTAACAAGCACATTTGTTTGTGCTGGTTTGAGAACAACCCTTCTGACTGGGTGCTACCTCAGTAGTTTGGATTGACATTTTGCCTTTGATTCTGGGTACCCCTGTGTTTCCCATACACCTATGGGTAATTTTGATTTGTTTAATCAGTAGTGTTCAAATTTGAGTGAAAGAATCATCTAGAATGCTGACTGAAACATGGGATACTGGTCTCTAACTTGAATATTTCCAATTCAGTAGAGCAGGGAAGGGGCTCCTGCGTTAGTCCTAAAATGTTCCTCAGAATGTTGGTGGCCTTTCTGTGGGTACATACTTTGTCAACCACCGTCTTAAATCCTCAGCCCTCGGCATCTCCAGTTTGCTGTGTTCTCCAGTGCCCTCAGAATAAATACAGACGTCTTAGTTCAGCATCCAAGAAACCCAGCCATCTTTCTAACTTATTTCCAAGCATGACTCCTGTAGAAATTCCCGTCTCATAAAAGCTCTTTCCCCAGACTGGCTTCTCTTTGAGCTTCTGTCCTTCACTCACCATCTTCATAGTGCTCGTCTGTTCCCTCCACTCGCCCACAAAACAAATGGAATCTCAGTTCCCTCACCAATTACTCTCCAGCTCTCCAAACTCAGTGGTCCAAGGCTACTTAATTCCCGTTTCGTCCCTTGCCAACCTTCAGTCACTGGCCTCTTATTTTGGTAATTAATCAAGCTCTATTCTACTATTTCTTGTCTTCTTTAAAATGAGGCACATTTTTTCCATACTTGGCCCTGAGTTTATCAGAGGACACTCCTGTGCAATTTTGCTTTCCCCAGAGCACAGTGCTTTAGCATAAATGACATTCAGTAAATAATTAGCTATTCACTGGTAGGTATTATAAGAAGTATTCTTTTCTTCCTGCTGGGCAAGACTTTTAGACAATTTCAGTAAGTGGTGTAATATAAAGACATTCTTTTATTTCCTCTGGAAACTTGGTACCCATAAGCTATGTTTGCTCAAGGCAGTGGAAATCAATTTGAGAAAGTGTAAACCAGCAGAGTTGACTGTGTGGAACAGGGAACTCGTTGCTTTCATTTGGTGTTGAAGAATAACCTGTCTCCCAATGAAGCATTGCTGCAAGTTGGTATGTGCCTTTTAAAAATGCTTTTTCGAAAGAGGATGGTATATCTCCCTCATCTCTCACAATAGCTTTTGAATAGCAGGGGAGATTGGGAGAGTTAAATATAAAGAATATTTTAAGTGACAGTGGTATTGCATTGGAGGCAGAGGTGTTGCTAAGAAGGACCCTGACCTGACAGCATCGGCTGGGCCTAGGCGTGAAGCCATCAAATGGCCCCGCTTCTGGAATGGTCTATTATGTTGGAGGCTCTGAGAATGACATTGTACTGCTGGCATGCACACAGGAACCATGTGCAGTTCTGTGAATTCCATTTGGGCCTGTGCCTACTTACTGCCTTGTATATATTTCAGGAAACATTTATTTTTAATTATCTGTTTAAAAGAGAGGTACTTGAAGTTTTCATGCCCTCGAAGTCCACATAGATCAGTGAGGATAAATACAGATGAAGCCTGGCAGTGTGCTGTGTAGGTGAGGGGCTGAGGCTCCGATATACAGGGGAGGGGTGTGGTCGACCCCTGAGAGGGAGAGAGGAGGAGGAAGGACAGCTCTAACCAGCTTCTGGGTGGTTGAGGTGACTTTTTCTCTTTTTGCACATGAGTTAATTTAAAATGTGTCCTTTAATGAAGATTTATTTATTTTTATTTTTTGTGTATGAGTGTTTTGCATGTATGCATGCACGGAGGGTGAAAGATGATGTCAGATCTCCTGGAATGAGAGTTGCATATGGTTGTGATCTGCCTCGCGGGTGCTGGGAACTGAACCTAGGTCCTCTGGAAGCTCAGCCTGTGCTCGTAACTGCTGAGTTACTTCTCCATCTCTCCAGTCCATGCCCACCCTTTTTTGAGACAGTATCTCACTATTTAGCCCTGCTAAACAGAACCTTCTGTGTAGAGCAGGATCCTACCTTTTCCGCCTATTGCTGGAGCGAAAGGGGTATTCCGTCTTGCCTGGCCCTAAATGTTCTTATACATAAGGCAAGAATTGTACTTAATAAAGATGGAAGTTAAATGAATGTCTCTCTTCAATATATCATCTTTCTAAACTTGCTAACAAATGTACAGCTCTGTCATTTTTCAAGACTGGGCCAACTGATCTTTGGTGCAGTCATTGAACTTGATTCTGACCATAGCAGACTATGTGAACCTATTGATGAAGATGGTTGACCTCAAGTTATCTTTGTTCTCATATGTCTAATAATATTTCTAGTGTTTTCGGAAAATAACCACATTTACTGCAATTGATCATCTCCACTAAACATTTAGTTTTAAATGGTTCTAATTCTACACCATATGCATATATTATTCTAAAACTTAACTCAGAATGCTGTGCATTTAAAAATTCATAGGCATTGCAGTATCCCGGTGTGTGTAGGCATGCAGTTATATGTGTGCACTGTGTGCGCACTGCATGTGTGCATGTGTGCATGTTGTGTGCATGTGTGTGTGCTTGTGTGTGTACATGTGTGTGTCCGTGCGTGCATGCATGTGTGTGTGTAGGATTGAATTTAGAATCACAGCCCAACTTTGGGTTACTTTCTTCAAATGTTTATGTTGTGTTAAAAAGACACAGATATTTTGATAATTTAAGATGACACTCACGTTGTAGCTGATATATTTTATTTTACTTTTTGCAGAAGGAAATGGAAAGGGCTGTTTGTCTTCTGAATCCCTTTTGTTAGCCTCATCATGTGGATGGTGCTTGAGCAGCGACAGACAACAATGAGGTGAAAATAACTTGGCTTGGTTCATGCTGGGCATCATCTGCCTTGGTTAAGATTTGAGTTAGTTCTGTGTTTTCTATCACATTTGAAAGTGTGAGTCTAATCTCTTGTGCTGTTGCAGTTTGCACATGAAGATGCTTGAGACAAGCCCTAGGGTTATAGGAAAGAAACAAGGATGCCCTGATGACATCCAACAGAGTTTTCCCTTCATGGAAATCCTTCCTTCCTGTGTGGAGAGCAAACACTCCCTCGCACAAGCAGCAGCTGCAGAAACCCCCAAGAAGCCAGAACACACTAATCTCAGTTGTAAAATGTGGTTATGTAGCTCAGCAGAGATTTAGCTGTTTCTGACGGAAAGATCAAAATCTGATTTTAAAATGAAGGTCTTTAAAGCAAGGCCCAAGAGAACCTTATTTCTGGTGTTGGAGGAGAAGCAGGGTGCTTACAAGTCAGTTCTCTTCCAAGGGGCTCTGCCTGGGCAGCATCTTGCTCAGTGCCGTCTGGGCAGTGTTTGCTGAAGTGCCTCGATGGCGCACTGAGACACAGATGTTTGTGTTTTTGAAGAAGTTGGTATTTTCCAGAGACTGCTATAAAGAGACAACAATGGTCAATCTGTGTGTGTGTGTCTGTGTGTGAGTGTATGTGGGTGTGTGTGTATGTGGGTGTGTATTTCTTTCCCACAAATTCATTTCCACAAATTGGAGGTGCTGTTTAGTTTTGTAAGTAGAATGCTTGATTGGTGGGTACAAGGCAGCATTCTTTCAAAAACCTTGGCCATATATCCTTCAGGTCCCACAGCCTGGCTAGTTGGCCCATTTTGTAACTTCTTGTGTGTGTACCCATATACAAGCATGCTTCATGAAGTTGCAGGACATGCATTTTTAGGTGGGGTTATTATTCTCAAATGATGGCTGTGTTGAGCTCTACAGGATGCATGATCTGCTAATGTTTGTTATTAGTGTTTGTGTCTGTCATGATAGATGTATTAAGTTTCCTTGTCTCTAAAGAACATTCCTCAAATTGTGTTTGGAAAAATGAGACAGGGACACATGATGGGTTAATTAAAAGGTGTGGTCCTGTGAGTGAGAGACCTCATCACTTCCTTTCCTCAACACAGACACAGTAGGCACAATTCCTTCCTTGTCTTGTCTAATTATATGATATATAAATATTTTGGAGTAGAAATTGCATTTTAACATTGCCATTGATGATGTAGAATATAAATACCAGCATCTATTGATGTGTAATATAAATATCAGCTTCTATTAGTCTATAAACTTCTAAAAGGATTGTGTCTGACTTATCCTTGTAATACTTTTAGTGCCTGAGTTATGTGAGGCGTTCCCTGTACTTGTAATGAGTGTACCCAATGCCAACAATGACCTAGGCTTCCATTGAGCTCATAGAAAGCAGTCTCTATGTAGATGTTGGCTGACTGGTATGTTTTATTGATGATGAAAGGCATTCTGGATGCTATTGGTTACAGTGTAGCATCATATTATCACTTTTAATTTTAATAGATGATCTTTTTGATGAGTTCCTGACCTTCAAGGAGCTCATCCTCTTATAGGGACCCTCATGGAAGGCATCATGTACAGTGTAATTTCTAGTCAAGACTGATGGTGACATCTATCTCTGCTATGTGCGCTAATATCCAGGGAAACTGTAGTTTTGAGGTAGCATTATTGTTGCTATTATTATTAAATTAGAAACAGATCCAGGTAAACTATGTATACAATATTGTCCTTACGTTAATTTTTAGAGTGCATCTATGTCTTTTACCTCCAACTTTGCTTCTAGAAAAAGAAATCATTGTTTGAAAACCATTACTTTCACACTGAGTGGAGTGATCTGTCCTATAGATCTTTTGAAAATGATAAAATACTTTTTTCTTTTATCTTGCTATAACAAAAGTATCAAATGACTGACCTTTCTGTACAGTTAAGGTTGTCCTTTAATGAGATTAAACCTAGATATTATGGTGAGATTGCTAAAAATAGCCTTCACGTTACAACTGAATATAGAATAAAGTAGACCATTTATTGTTCTCCTTCTTGGAGCCACTTATTGTTTTAAACTCTTATACTATCTTATATTATTTATTATGATTCTGTCCCCAATACTAAGAAACATGAAACTTATAGTTACTAGAAAAGGTAAGAATATAGCAAAAATAATCTCAGTACTAGGGAATCTCTAGAGTCCTTCAGGAATAGCACCTAATAATTTGGTATTAGAAAAGCTTTGGAGCCGTCATATCTAGGCCATGTACCTTGTCATTTTTCTGATAGGTACCTAGGTGGTTTGTCAGAGTCAGTCCCACTCTGTAGCCAGTTTCCATCTTGAAAGTCTTGATGGTAGGCAGAGATGCTTTGCCGCTATAGGAACCCCAGGAGCTGGGTTCCCTGCCCATTTTCATTCAAGATGTTGGTCCATGATCTAATATCTACCAGTCTTCGTATTTGTATTGGGCACTAAATACTCAAAGAAACAATGGGAGTGATGGCTTCATTCTGCAGGTAGAAGTGGCCTCAGGAAAGTTCTGGCAGTACCTTCAAGTATCCCTGGCCAATGGTGTGGGGGTTGGTCTCTGTGCCACCAAGTGTTTATTGGCCCGCACAGTCATATCCATGGACGGCCTTCATGGTCTACTATTGTTTGTGGGATTGGCTGATGATCTGCTTGTTTCAGTTTGTCTTAAAACTTTAGTTCTTCATTTCTTTGTACCTGTCAATAAATCCTTTTCTGCTTACAACAGCAATAATTAACTCGTGGAACAAAACATACAATGGTGGTGACAGTGGGGCCAGGGTGAGGCAGCCAACCTCGGAGGAACTTTTAGTTAAACATTAGCTCCATGGCTATCCTGCTTGCTGGAAAACAATGGTGTAGTTGGCTCATCCAAAGGAGAACAAAAACAAGGCAGAGATCCGTGTGGTTGGAGAGCTACTGTTATTTTTTAGAACTGTTACACACAGATTTAGTTTCTTTAAAATTTCTTCCAACTGTGATATCTCAACCATTGTCTTCCAGTTTGTATTGATGATCTACCTAAGAGATAAGTCATACTACCTGCTACCCCGTGAACTTATCTTCCCCAGGAAGCCCCTTTGACCCAGCTTCCAGATTCTTTTGGTGATTTTCCAAATCACTAAATTTTCTAGGTATGGTTAAGTCTTTGGAGACAGACAAGAATTTAAAGGGGAACATAATAAAAGGGTTAAATAAATAGTTTAGCTTCCTTCTAGGAATCAGCATTAATCTTTTTTTTCCATCAAGAGTATATGGCAATATGATCCTTAAAGTTGGTAAACATGAGGGGAGAGGCAGGGATGAGAGCAGAGAAGAATGTAGAGCTCAATAAAAAATAAAAATAATAACAAAAAGAAACATTAAAAAAAGGTTGGTAAACATTCACTTTTTCTGCTTTATTGCATGTGTTTTTTTATTATTATTATTTCTTGAGGGCCTAGCCCTCCCTTTATTCTTGTGGAAGTTATTGTCTTACTTTTGGACTTATGTTTTGTTTTCACTGATCTTTTAGTTTCCAGAGGAGGGTTACTTTGTTACTCCACAGAGTACAGTTGTTTACCAGGTAAGAGATAGCTACTGCACCCCAGCTCTGGTTGCACATAGAACACCAAGGATGCTCACTGTCAAATACATAGAGATCTAAGGTGCTCAGTGAGCAATCTGACTGCTTTCCCATTTTATAATTAAACAAAACACATATCAGGGTCTTCTGGTGGCCTTTTGAGATTGGCTTTACCTAATTGCTCGATGACTCTAACAACTGTCTGCCTTCTTATTCTTTAAACCATCTAAGTAGGGTGAGGCTAGACACTAAAAGCCTACTTCTACCAGCAAAGCTAAATGTCCTCAAGGTTCCGTAACCCTCCTAAATGGTTCCACCAACTGGGAGCCAAGTGCTCAAATAAATGAGCCAATATGGTACCTTCTAAGTCAAACTCCCACAGGTGCCTGAAAGGCTTACCCTTTGGAAATGCACCTTGATGTCAGACCGTGAGGTTAAAGATGAAAGAGTTTCGGAAGGCTTCTGTTTTGTTAGTAGGCAGTCTTGGGACTTGCTGGCACCGCCTCTTAGAAAAATGTTTTGGTTATTGAGATTAATCTATAGATGACCATAGTTACTAAATCAACTGTTGTTGGTTAGCAGCTGGAACGTGGTTGTCGTCATGTGACATGGCACCACACATCGCCAGAGCATCATCATACAGGAGTGAAGAATCAAAGCCAGAAGGTGCAACCCATTTTATTATGGACCTGAGTTTACTTTGGCTTTTGAGCAAAAAACAACACACAGTAGTTTCAAATGGTGGAGTGGGAGATGAAGATGGAAAGCCAGGGCTGGATGACCCAAGGCAGAAAAGGATGTGCTTAGGACACTGGGGTCTCAAAAAGCATTCACAAAAGCTGGTGGCATATGCACCTAGGTGGTCAGGAAAGCAGGATCAAGAGTTCAAGGTCAGCCTTGGCTATATATTAAGTTTGAGAGCAGCCTGGGATACATGATACCCTGCCTCAAGAAATCACAAACATGTATTGAGAAAATATTTCAAGTAGCTCAGTGGTGATCATGACAAAAATGAGAATTTGACTGTATTTTCCTTGTTGTCTTTTTAGCTTAGTATTGGTTTAATTTCTAACCATATGTAGTCATGATTTGTGTGGTTATAGCTACTCTGTTTTAGATACAGTCAGGCACTTACCCCAAGCCCCTTTGAAATGCAAAACAAATTCCTACACTAACAGATAAGTTTCCAGAACCAAAAGGAAGTTCTCAGTCCTCCAGACCTAAAGACCAAGAGGGTCTAGCATTTCTCGTGTCTCTTCTGTGGGCTCTATTGACTATTGAGCATGTTTATTTGTATCATAAAGCCAACCCCCTCAGGTGGGGGAAGTTAGGGAGCTGATGGACTGTGGTCCAGGAAGTTAGAAGAGGGAGAGAAACCACAGTGATTGCAAGGCAGTATTGAGACTGTCAACCCAGTTATCCCAGACACAGAGAACTCCCCGATTATTAGATTTCCTCAGGCTTCCTTTCTTTTTCAGAGTATTTCTTAGAGTAGGAACTTCCACTACAGCTTAACAGTGGATTCATCTGCCCTGTTCATTTACTGGTACTTCCCTTGTACTATATTTTTGACATAGCTGGGTATAAATGCACCGTGATTGTTTATTTTGGATGTTCAAATGGATGAAACTTATTGGTACATGAATTTAGTAATTCCTTTCTATGGACGAAATAAGGGCCTCCAAACACTTGAGGAGATTGGCTAAGTTGCACCCTGCAAAGTTCTTTGAGAGACAGGCTTGCTCTTTGCAGATGTTAAATTCCAGCACAGACAGTTCCCATAGCTTCTCTGCTTTCCATAGACTTTGCCCAGGGTTGAGCACACAGAGAAGCCTCCTCACTGGCAGATTTAACTCTCTCTTTTGCAGTTAACACAGGGTTTAGTGAAGAACTGGGCATATCATATTATAGTAACTTCTGGGCTTAGGGCTGTCAAACTGGGTAGACATAAAGGTTGTATTGTTACATTTCCCTCAGTGTTGAAATAAAGAAGAATGAGTGTTATCCAGTTAAATGTAACTGATGTTAATAACTTGATCAGAATTTAAGGAGATTAAATGTCAGAGTTAGGGCTCTGCTGGTAAATATCACTTATGGAAGGCAGAAGTAATAGAGAATTATATATAGCCTTGTAGCGTTTGCCATTCTAAAAGTAGTAAAATGTGATTTATTATTCTGTAGTCTGTCATGTATTACTCAAGAGGCCCAAAGAAACGATGAATTAAAATTCCCACATAAAAATGAACTGAGAGACTCATGTTTTCAGGATGTGAAGAGTGCATAAACAGAATGTGACACCTATTTTAGTTTATGACTGACTGATCTATAAGGAAAATAACTTGCGAGCTCCAAATTAAGCTGGAGTAATGACAATTCAGTAATAATGAAAGCCAGCTGTGAGTCAGGCTTTTTTTTAAATAAGGATATTGCAGCACTAAAATTTGAAGTCTACATGTTGGCTCTTTGGAATATTCAGGAGACTTTTTTTGGGCGGGGAACCAACTGATTTAAAGTCTTTATAAACTCCTTTATTCAAATGCTAAAAACAAAAGATTTCATAGGGATGTGATTTTCTCTGACATGGAAATGGAAGGTTGGCGTCCTCCGGGTCCTACCTTTTCTGATAAGACAGCTTCCACCTTGCCTCCTGGTGGAGCTTGGCGAGTTCTCAGTGGGATTTTTTCCAAGCAAGTACTTGAGTTCTTCACATCTCCTTCCCACTTTCTCTTTCTTCATTTTATTCTATGATTTTAAAAAATTATGTATTTGAAGTTGTAAATGAACACAAAAGTAAAAACCAGCTCCCAAATTCTCAGCCGATAGAATTCAAGACAAATGTCATGCAAACGCTCATTTCAAAAATTAGAGGTCTTGGATCCGGCTTAATAAATTTGAATTATATTTTATTGTGCTTTCTTGATAAAACTCTGAAGAAGTCCATGCTGCATGAGATTATCAACCTATCATCCACCTCCCAATCATTCACCAAGGACACAGTCACTCCAAACCGAATGGTACAGGGCAGGTGGGATGGCTCAGCCGGTAGAGACCTCTGAGCGCCACATGTTCACCACACCACATATGTGCTGCACAATACACTCACAAACACACATCATGAATACACAAGAGCAAATTTCTAAAATGTTATCAAAGTGAATACTACTGTAAACAACTTTTACCGATGAACGACATGCCAGCTGCCTCGGGGTAAGTGCCTTCAGCCATGCGCACACCCATTTCCAAAGAATTACCTCAAAATTCTTCTTCCCTGTAGAAATCAATACAACCCACTTCGAGAGATCATTAATGTAGTGTCATAGTGCTAAAAGTGTTCCCTGAGAAAACTACGCATTTGGAAGTGATTTGATTTTACCTTAAAATGGAGACAGTCTAAATTAAGAGTCTGGTTACTGGGAACCCAGAGGATGACGGGATAAAGCAGAAGTGTGTTGAGGTCAGCAGCCATCAACATGTACAAAGAGCCTCAGCAGGCTGCATCTACAGAGAAGGTTCCCCACATGGTCCACGAGAGAGCTAATTATGATAACCTTGTAGTAGTTTCTTCTTTTCCACTGATTAGATTAAAACTTAGTATCTAAAAGATATAGAAGCTTTTTTCAACAATAGCCAATGGAATTGGAGAGGACTAATCCAGTAAATTGCACATTAACCAGGTCAAATTTGTGTCTAAAAAGGAAAACAGTGGTTAATATTTAATTATTTTTAATTTGATTTAATTTAAATGTGAATTTTTTTCTAAATTCTAGAGACCATATTAAATATTTTGATACTAAGAACTTGAAAGTGAGCATTGGTAGAAAAATTTACACTTGTAAAGCCCTTTATAATTTGCAAAGTCTTTTCATTTATAGGACATCATTCAGAAATAAAACATGAAAGGTAATGGCTGACGTATGAGAGATTTTGGCCAAGGATATGAAAGAGTGGCTCTAATCTCATTTCTAACTAGATATAGAGGTAAACATGTAATTGCTGTTTTTTACACTGGGATTCTGTAATTTTCCTGTTCCAGGAAGCTGAGGCAGGGTGATGGCAAGTTTGAAGCCACTCCTGTTGAGTGAGAAGGACCTGCCTCAAAACAAACAAACAAACAAACAAGCAACAGTAAGAAGGACAGGGTAGGTAATTTCTTGGACAATTGAAGAGGTGGAAGAGGAGAGCCAATAAAGCATGCTTTAGAATGGAGTTGTTGTTCCCACAGATCTAAAGCAAAACTTCAGGATGGAAATGGGGTGGGGCAAGTACCTGAAGAAGTCATGGTCAGAACTCTTTGGGAAGACACAGGAACGATTTCAACACATCAGTGTTTTTCTTGAGTTTGGGAAGAATCCTACTGTCAGGTTTTTTTTTTTAAAATCAGATCTTACCATTTGAAAGAATACAAATGGAATATCTCAGTATTTTGAGAATTTGAGATGGTCTCTAACATAGTAGCTTTAAAATGAGAAGCAAAACTACTTGGGAAATAAAGGCTCAATTTCTTTAACATTGTTAAAAGTTAATAGTCGCTTTTCAGAACCAAGACTGAGGACTCACTATCGTTGAAGACTAAGATCAATTCATTCAGTCACAATAAACATGTCTAATAAACTGTATGGCACTAGATCCCAAGCTGTATAAATTTTGGAATTAAGTACATTTTGGCCCACACTTTCGAAATTACAGTCACTGAGTGGGTACAAAGGTGTAGTTGAGGTCTTACCGATAATACAGTCATAAGAATCTAATTTTATAATTAATATTAATTACTCATATGCTAATAAGAACGATTCTATCACATGAGCTAAGCCACTGCAGGCATCTCATTTCCAGAGGAAGAGACAAAATATCATAGCTGTGCTGTCATTGTCCTGATTTATCTTTGAAATAAGCTGTCTGTACATTGACCAAAATCTCACTCATTTGCCAAATAGATGAGATGAAATTCAATCTACCTAGTGATTTAGCCAATACCGAGGAATTTATTTTACTTTCAAACATGCAACTTCAAAAATCCTAACAAATTTTTGTTTTGTGTGAGAAATAATTTGTAGAAAAATAAATTGAGTGATTTTATTCTATTTTTGTTTTTTCTCCATTGTATATTCTTTATTTTATTTTAAAAGAAAACAAGCTATCTTTTTTCAGTTTACATACCAATCCCAGTTCCCACTCCCTCCCCTCCTCCCATTCCCTCCACATCCTTCCCCCAACAGCACCACCCATCCATTCCTCAGAGAGGGTAAGGCACATTGCTCCCAGGAAGGACCAAGGCCCTCCCTACTATAATCTAGGCTGAGCAAGGTATCATCCAAAGAGAATAGGTTCCAAAAACCCAGTACAAGCAGCAGGGACAAATTCTGGTGCCATTGCCAGTGGCCCCGCAGTCTTTCCCAACCATGTAACTGTCAGCCACATTCAGAGGGTCAAGCTTGGTCCTATGCTAATTCCTTCTCTTTTCTGCCAGAGTTGGTGAGCTCCCAGTAGCTCAGGTAATCTGTTTCTGTGGGTGAACCCATCATAGTCTTGACCTCTTTGCTCATATTCTCACTCCTCCCACTCTTCAACTGGACTTTGTGAGTTCAACCCAGTGCTCCTCAACAGGTCTCTGTCTCTGTTTCCATCAGTTGCAGTTCTATGGTGATATTTGAGATATTCATCAATCTGTCTCTGGCACCCTCTCCAGTATTGCTTAGGGTCTTGCTTGGAATCCTTGTGGATTCCTGGGAATTTCTCTTGCTAGCTTCATAATGACTCTCTCAATCAAAATATCTCTTTCCTTGCTTTAATCTTTGTCTTTCCCCCCATCTTAACTATCCCTTCCCTCAAGTTCTCCTTCCCCCTTCCCTCCTCCCCTCCTCCTTCCCCTCCATCCTCCCTTCTACCCTACCCCCACATGCTCCCAATTTTTTCAGGAGTGCTTGTCTATTTCCACTTCCCAGGGGGATCTATATATGTTTCAAATTGAGTGATTTTGTACAGCAAAATATTCAGAGGAGATTGGAGAATGGGACAATTTGTTGACTATGTATATATGCCTTAGAAAATGTTTGATTAGAACGGGACCGTCATGTTTATCAGTGTTGTAGAACACAGATTGTTGAAATCCAACAATCCAGGTTGTAAGATTCTTAAATAATTCATGCAGGACATCAGAGTGGAGCTCCCACACTTTGTTCTAGTCTTATTTGGATAGAATGTGTGTGAGTCAGCAAATGAGCTTTATAAATATTCATCTGTTTTATCAGAGACAACAGCTGAGAGTCTGTGAGCTGCAGTGGACTCCGGGATGCAGGCCCCCGGTCTTCAGCGCCTTCCCGTCCACTTTTCCAACTTTATTGGAATGTGAGACACCAGCAGTTCAGGAACATTTATGTTTGCTTGCAGACAAAATTATGTTTCTTTGTATTGGAATTTGGAAAAGCCATTATCTGATTAGCTGTAAAATGTCAGGCTAGAGTCTCATAAAAACTCAGGGCAAATGGAAAGATAGGCAGCACTTAAGCCAAAAAGTCCCGTTCTTCACCTACTTCCTAACAAAAGGTAGGACCTGAAATACACATTATAAAGGCAACTGAATGGGGAAAGGCCAGCTGTTTTTGAAGAACCAGGGAAAACCTTTCTGCTCCCCCCTGAAATCTAAGAATAAGTTTTCAAAGTCACTTTTACAAAACATAGTCAAAGTCATATCAGTGTAAACAGAGTTCCACATTGTAAGAAAGATCTGTTTAAATTTGAATATATAATCCATTAGTCATGTTCCTGACATGACAATGTATTCACAGAACTCTTAGCTACTACACTAATAGAATTGGTTGCCATAAAAAACCGAAAATATTTGGCTTTTAACATTCTGTTGTTTGTCACGGGAGTTCGTGTCCTTGACTGCCGTGAATTTCTCCTTTATTATCCAAGAATTTTTTTTTACATTTTCTCTAGAAGATGTGAAAGCATTTGCATGTATATTCATTCATTCAGCTGTTACATATACAAGATAGACAATATTTAGAGCATTTTATTAGGGAATCCCTAACGTATTTTCTGTTTTGAGTACTGCCCATGAACAATGAACAATATGCAATTGTCGAATGTAATAAAGCTATTTTGTAAATGATTGGGATGAGTTTTTACTCTGGTAAGTGTCCATTTATTATCTCTCTAATTTATCTATCATCTATCATCTATCTATCATCTATCTGTCTGTCTGTCTGTCTGTCTGTCTGTCT
>LOJH01010186.1:0-12374 GCA_001685095.1 Ellobius talpinus
CCCTCTCTTCAGGCAAGTCTTAACTGCAACTCTTGGAACTGTAAACCAAGGAGCTGATTCAGATGGGACCATTGATTGTTTCCTAACAGGAAGAAACAGACTGTTCCCCTTTAGGAATGGGCCCTACCTAGCAGTGACTGAGCACAGTGGGGGCCTACTAATTACTCACTGAACAAGGTACACTGGAAATGCTGCCGCAATTAGAAGAGCTGAGTGAGTAGGGCTCTAACCCTGTGCCATTCGCCAAGTTCCAACCTCTTGACTTACCATCTCTCCTTGAACCTAACAGAGATAGGGAGCAAACTAAAAAAGGTAATAAGCAAGGGCCTCTGGGAAAGATGGAATCTATTAAGTCAGGGGGCAGCCAAACAGGTACCCTAAAGCCAGAGTCCAAATCAGATTTCCTAGTCCATGCTGTAAGGCAGAAGAAGAGGCAGGACCAAGGATAGCATTAAGTGGTACAGGCCCAGGGAAGGTCATAAGCCTTTCTCTGTGGCCAGTAATTAATTCTGGCTAAGATAAAGGACATGGGCAGCCCCACCATGCTTAATAGGAAAGGACTAAAGAGAGGTGATAGTTTTGCAAATATTATGTGTTTCTTCTTTATGATGATGAAAAATACATTCTAAACACACACCTGTTCTATGCATTCAATTTCTAGCACTAAAGGACAAAAGGCCCTGACGGTATAAATCATAACACACAATTTGCATACACAAATATATGTAAGATGTCTGAACAAGTCTAAAAGGCAAGCTGCTTTAGAAGGACAGAAATAACACAAATTACTCTGCAAAAATGTCATTTGCTAACATATAGCCCAACCCTTACAACTTTCCTATTAATTCAGTATAAAAAAAAGCAGAAACCATAAATTGTACCCTAAAACACAGCTCCACAAGGTACCAAAATTACATCTCATGATGGTGCTTAATTACAACACTTTCAAACAGCATTGAAGAATGTGTCACAAGCAATGAAAAATGTCATTTATTTCCACTGACACATATTAATTGCTCCATGTTGAAAATCTTTTGAACCATTGCTGATAAGCAAAAACTGGCAACTTAAATGCCTGGGAAACTGCAAGGAGAGAGGGGCCGATGACCGGCAGAGCTCCCCTAGCAGAAGGCAAGGCGGCTTCTCAAACTGGACGTCTATGATTAAAGTGTCTAAGTCACTGCTGCAACACAGAAGGGGGAGGCAAAGACGAGGAGTTGCCTCCAGCAGGTCTAAAGTGTTATTAATCTCTGGGAGCACTGCATAATTAGAATTTAAAATTCCACCCTGTTCCTTTACAAATTGCCTTTGTTAAGGCACAACTGGACAGTTCTGAGTGAACCTTAAAGGCAGGAGGGCACATGCAGAAGAGAAAAGAAGAGCCCAAGTCTGGTGTGGTGACATACACCTGTCATCCCAGTACTCAGGATAGGAGCAGGAGGAACAGGAATTGACAGCTACCTGGGCTATAGTCTCGAGACTCTGTCTCAATTAAAAAACAGCAAACAAACAAAACCCTAAAATATTTCATGTTTTTATTTGTGAGTTCATTGCAATAAAGTGCTTTTTAAGAAACTTTTACTATAAAATAAATAAAAATAAATAATTAAAATTTAAAAATAGAAAAAATGTGACTCACAAGTGAATTCTACTTGTGGTTTGAGAGGAGTGTGGTTTCCCTGCGCTGCTGTTACTACTGTCAATCAGTTTTACTCTCTTAATTCAGAGACAGGGAATTTTAAACAGCAGATTTAGGAACAGAGTCATGCATGACTATTGCATTGAGCTAGAAGCCATCACAGAGTTCATGAAACAGCTGTCCTCAAGAGAATGTAGATGAGTCACTCCAGACACCACCAAGGTCAGCCAGGGATACACAGAGAGTTTGCCTTTTAAAAATTGAACAAAAAATAAACAAGATTAAAAAATTTAAAAATAAATGTAAGAGCAAAAATTGTGAAAAATAAAAGATGCAACATAGAAAAATTAAAGACAGACGTTAGCCTGATTATGGAAAAAACAGAGAACATCAATTACCAACACAAGAAAGTTCTTCACAGAATAATTTTAAATGTTTATTACATTTTTATTTATTTACTTTGTGTAAGTGTGAGACAAGGAGACACACATGCCACATAGGATATGGAGGTCAGAGGACCAGTTGCAGGAACAGGTTCCCCACTTCCACTATGTGGGTCCCTGGGATGAAACTCTCACGTCTTCAGGCTTGGAGGCAGGCACCATTATACACTGAGCCATCTTACCAGCCTAACATTGCTATTTTTTAAAAAGGGTAATGAACACTTTTATAGCAATACATTTTAAATTGAACTGAGGTGGAATTGAAATTATAACTCATCAAAAGTGGCCAAATCAAGACTGAGAGTGATTAAGATGGAGAGTGACTGCTGCTCTGCAGAAGACCCTGACTCAGTTCTCAGGATCCATAACTGCCTGTAACTCCCACTCTGGGGAATTCAATGCCCTCTTCTGGCCTCCAAGGGCACTGATACTCATGTGCACATGAGCACATGCACATGCACACACATGCAAAAGTAGGTGAAAATAGAATAAATTCTGTTTTAAAAGAACAGATAACACAACAGAGATAAGGAGACACATGTAAGTGGGAACAATACAGCAGAAATAAAAACAAAAAGAACATTAACAAAAATTATTCCAAAAGACACATGAAAACATACTTGACTCCTCTAGTCACTGAGAAAACACAACTTAAAACCCAAATGAGACCTCATTATTCATACGCTGGAATCACTGAAAAAATTTAACTGACAATAAAAAAAATGCTGGTGAAAGCCTAGCCACTCCCTCAAAGTGTCACACACAGATGATTGACAGGAACAGGATCCAATACAGACACTATAGCCAGGGCATGGCAAAACCTTCAAAGATGAAAATATGCAGATCTCATGGCACAGAGTTCAACACAAATGTTTGCCGAAGAAAACTAGGAAACCATCCACACCTGCATTCCACTTCCAACTTCAGCTGGAGACAAGCCAGAAGTCTCCGACGAAGGCATGCTAATGGGGAGCGTAATCACACAAGGAAGAGGACGTGGGGTGAGACTCACAAACAAGGTCCACATGCAACCCATTCCTGGAAGGATTATGATGCGCTTCATGGCTTAGTTTTCAAACTTCAAGAACAAAAACGGTTAATCTATGATGACGCAAGTTCGGAACATGGTTTTCTTCCTGGGTTGAAGCCTGGATTGGTGCATCTGGCTTCTGAGCCTCCTGAGCACACACAACCATCCATTTCATCTATGAATGGTCACCTAGGTGCCTGCTTAAGATACCTTTAAGCACACTTTGCAGGGATGCTATATCAATAAAAAGCTTGTGTTTTAAAAATGACTATGTGTGCCTGTGTCTGTGTAGACAGTTACATAGCCTCAAAGAAAAGTATCTCAGCATAGCTGTGCACTTTTATTTGTTGGAACTGAGGACAGGACACATGAAAAAAGTGAAGCAATGTGACCAAATGACCTGTGTCTACACAAACAGGAGAGGCATTCACTAGAGGATTAATGATTTGTGCCTTTATAATGTTTTGTTCCTGAAGGCCACTATTTAAAGTGATGGTCCACCACTGGATGTAGGAAATTAGAAATGTAAATAACTGTTAGTCCAAAGTGGCTTTTAAATCTTCTGATAATAGGGAATCCAATAGCATGCAGACAGCAACTGCAGACAATAGTTTTACATCCATCAGCTCAGTTTGGGTCTAATAGCCTCTGTGCCTTATTGAAACCTGTTGTCTTGGTGTCATGGTGAACCAATTCAGGGCCATTCAACCACACTGACTTTTTTTTATAAAGTTGTAACAAGATTAATTTTTCAGTTATTTCTGTACAGAAGTATCCATTGTACCTGAGTTCTAAAATTGATTTCTAGAGTGAAATAAGCAATCTTTCCTCTATCCTATTACTTTGCCTTGAACATGAATAAAATGTCCCTAGTTACACTGATATACAACCTAGGCTGTATCAACATGTCAGAGACACTGATATTCTTTAGCCATTACAAGATGTTCCATTACCAAATTTGACCTCATCGACCTAACCTTAATTAAGACAGCATCACTAAGGACTACAATGCCTAATTATTAACACAAACAATTGTAGAGGATTCAGAACAAATCCAGTCATTATCCCATTACACTTTCTGAGAGCTACTACTTGTTCCACTGCACTGGGGGAAGGCTCCCCCCAGGGAATCAGAGAGCTGACTATATATCACACTGGGAACCAGGGGAAGGGTTCCAGAGGGGAAGGCTCCCCCCAGGGAATCAGAGAGCTGACTATATGTCACACTGGGAACCAGGGGAAGGGTTCCAGAGGGGAAGGCTCCCCCCAAGGAATCAGAGAGCTGACTATATATCACACTGGGAACCAGGGGAAGGGTTCCAGAGGGGAAGGCTCCCCCCAGGGAATCAGAGAGCTGACTATATGTCACACTGGGAACCAGGGGAAGGGTTCCAGAGGTGAATAAGACCATGATGAGGGGGAGCTTTGTTCTCAAGAGCAGAGGATAAAAACAGCAGAACATTGTCAATGGCTCTGTTGCAACCCAAGACATGTTGCCAGGAAGTCACCTCTTCCTATGGGTGCACTCTGGCAGCTTTACAGAAGACACAGTAGTTCTGGAAAACTGGAGAATATTCTAGGAACATACAAGAGACCTAGGAAAGACATCCAATCAGAAAAATGCTTGTTTGTCCCTGGGTGTGTAGGAAGCCAGTGGAAGATGAAGCTGGAATGAGAGGGAGAAGTTAGAGAAGGAATTTCATCAGGAGAGTTTTGGGTTGTCAGCCCATTGCTTTAAGCACAGCCTATGGAGGAAGGAGCTTGGGAGAGAATGGAGAAAGAAGGTCGTGGTCATTTACACAGAAAAGAAGAATCAGTAAGCCAAGAGGGCCTCAAGGGCCAAGTTCCAGAGCCCTTGGGCTGTGGTTTGAATATGGAATGTGTCCCACAGGCTCACAGATTTGACCACTGCAGGTCCAGATAATGAGCTTTTGTGGAAGGTTGTGGAGCCTGTAAGCAGTAGAGGAGGTGGGGGTAGGGGCAGACCTCAAGGTTTTATACCTCACTCCACTCCCCACCTTCTCTCTGCTTCCTGGCTTCTGACACGACCAGAAAAGCTGCCTTGCACTCCTACTGACACAACATCCTGCCCTGGTGGGCTGTCCCCTTTCTTAAACTGTGAGCCAAAATAACCCCTCCATCCTTCAGCTGCCTCTTGCCACGTGTCTGGTCACAGCAATAAGGAGAGAAATTACACGTACACGTATCTACATACAGACACACATACACATAACTAAAGAATAAAAATAAATCTTTAAAAAGTGTTAAGATTATTTACTTTAATTGTTTAATTAATTAAATTATTAAATCAATTTAATTATTTAAATGTTAAGATTATATGTACAGTAAGAAGGCTGAACCAACAAACGACTCTACTTAGATGCAGAGATGGGGCAACAGAAAGTCCAGCTTGTTTCAACTGGTAGCATTACCGAGTGGTGGCTGGTGACCAGGACAAGATTAGAAAAGAGGGCAGGCAAGGAATCTAAACACTGTAAGATGGGAAAGGAACAGCTACCCTCTGCTGGCTCCTGACCAGCCTGTCCACACATACACATCTGCAGGTAGGCACCATCCTGAAATGGGGGCCATGTGGGGACATCTTTGTAGAAAAGGGAAGCAGTTCTTGGACGCTGTCACTGTAACATGTGAATAGTTTACAAGGTATTTTCTCAGAGGCTGGAGAGATGGCTCAGTGATTATAAACACTTGCTGCTCTTCCAGGACACGAGTTTGGCTCCCAGCACTCATGTCAGGTGGTTCAGAACTGAGGGAGCTCTAAGTCCAACCACAGGGATATCTAACATCTCTGGCTTCCTCAGGCACCTTCGTTCATGTACACAAACGTGTACATGTACTTTTAATAAAATATAAAAATAATTTTTTAATTATTTAAATTAAGTGATCACTAGGTTTTTAGAATAGTAGGACTGGGAATAGAGCTCAGTGATGTGTGTGAGGCCCTAAGTTCAATTCCCAGCACTGAAAAGTAAATAATCTTAACACTTTTAAAGATTTATTTTCAGTTTTTTAATTATGTGTATGTGTGTCTGTATGTAGGTATGTACATGGGAGTGCAGATGCTTGTGGAAGCCAGAAGAGGGTGTCAGATTCCCTGAAGCTGAAGCTATAGACAGTTGTGAGTTGCCATGTGGGTGCTGAGAACTGAACTCAGGTCCTCTGCAAGAGCAGCAAGTGCTCCTAACTGCTGAGCCATCTCTCAAGCCCCATGAGTCGTTTTAAATTAATTTTTCATTATTACAAAACGGTCTAATAACAACTATAATTGTGATTGTAAGGAATAAAGATAGAAATTTTGCATAATTAAAAATATGGGTCTCAATCTAAAATAAAAAAAACAGAACCAGGGTTGAGTCTGGAAAGAGATTCCCAGTGCCTAAAGAGGCTGTGTGTAGAGCTTTAGTGACAGATACACAGCAAAGACTGTCAGTTACTCCAAGAAGAAGCCCAGGTTTTTTCATGAATGGGGGCACTGAGTAAACCATGCTGCCCATCACCACTGTTAGGGCTTTTATAAACTGATGCAGTGGTCTGTGAGGCCCTGAGTTTACTCCCCACATAGAAAAAAATAATGGAAAAAAAAGAGGCAGGAGAATTAACTTGAGTTTGAGGCCATCCTGAGTGAGCTACATCATGAGTTCCCAGCCAAACAGGGCCATAGGGAAAAAACAAAACAAAACAAAACAAAAAAAAAAACCTGTCTTAAAATTAAAAAATAAAAAGGAAAAAGAAATAATTACAGAAAATCTCTATTGTCTGATAAACAAACCTCCAAACAACCTTTCCCTTCCCTGCTCATATTAAATTAAATTACTATTCTAATTTGGAGGCTTAATTAACATTTAACTACTCTTGGTTTAAAATGCATTTGAGATTTAAATACTGAAATTAGACTCATTTCTTTTTTCTCTCTCCAAATTATAGGCCCAGGATGTCTTCACTCAGATAAACCCCAGTCCCCATCAGCAGCGGCCTTTTCTGTGCATCCAGAGCATCGCAGGCCACACCCACCTTTTCCTACAAGTACAATTCAGGTACAGGCTTCATTAGAAAACCATGGGATTTCACACACACACATGTTTACGCCTCTTCCCTGAGAAGCATAGTCATGGTGTTGACCATAAGCTATTATTATAAATTAACCAACCAAAAAACACCTGGTGTGCATGAAAGGAATGCTTACAGTTATTTTTCATTTTCAAAGATCACAGTAGGATGAGAAATGAGGGCAGAGTCCTCGTGCTGAAGCCTCCCTCCCTCCCTCCCTCTCCTTCCACCCCTTTCTTCAACTCCATTTCCAATCTTCATGGCTCTGCTGTGGGTCAGATACGAGGGGCAACTGTGTCCTGGAAGCAAGGAGGAGCAAAGCCTCTTAACTTCACCTCCATTGTCTTCTTGAGGATGGGGAACATACATCTCTGCCATGAAACCCCACTGAATTTCTTCATCACCATTAAGGGAACACAAATTTAATGAGGCAGAGGACAAAATAAACAGCAGCCTAGTCTCTTGTTAGAAATCTTCAGTTTGTGCAGAACATGAGGGCTGTCTTACATAGTCTTTTTTACTTTATTTTTCCCTGTCATTAATAAGACTATTGCTGGTCCCTGTGTGCACATGCCACTGTGAATTGATGAACTACATGATGATCTGTGGGACAGTAGAGCACAGCCCTGTGTCCTAAATGACAGCCTTGATGGGGGGGGGCAGCACTGAGGAGTCACGAGCAAGCTTTGTAACACTTCAGCACTTTAGCTTCTTTATCAATACAATGGGATAATGGCAGTAATAACGACATCTGCCTCATACAACAACTTGGGGATTAATGAGATTGCACACCTGACATGCTCAGTGCAGCCCTGCCACATAATCACCAGAAAATGTTAGGATGCTAGTGTTGCCGATCAGAATTGCTTAAAAAGAGCTTCCACTGGAAACCCCCCACCTCACAACCCGAGGGTGATGCATAAAAACACTCAACTGTGTGGGTGCCCTGCTTCTTCCCCAGGTGATCATCTGTAACAGGGACCCATATGGGGGAGAGCAAGATCATGAAGGAGGCTGAGGCAGGAGGATAATGAGTTTGAGGTCAGCCTGCACTGCATGGTAAAAGCCTATCTCAAAAAGGTGGGGAGGAGGGAGAGGGATATGAGGAGAGGGAAGGAAAGAGAGCAAGAAAAAAAGAGTATGAAAGGAAAGGTGGAAAGGGAGAAAGGAAGAAAGAGAAACAAAAAGAAGGGAGGGGAAAAGCAAGCAAGCGTGAAATATTTATAACATGAAGGCTCGGAGAGAGGACTGGAGGAGACAGCTTAGTATGTGAGATTGCTCTGCTGCACAAACTTAAGGATCTTAGCTCTGAATCCCGGAAGCCATATAAAATGCCAGGTGTGGCCATGGGCACTCTTGTAACGCCAGCACCAACAAAGGAGGATTGCTGGGTCTTGTCGGCCAGCAGCCTAGCTCCAGGTTCAGTGAAAGACTTTGTCCCAATGAAATAAGGGAGAGGGTAATAGAGCAAGACTCTCAATGCCTTTCTCTGGGCTCTGCAAGTGTGTACACCAGAGTATACACACATATACACTTGCGTGTGCACATGCATGCAAATGCACACCTGCAAAGAATGTAGACTCTCTCAGTAGAAAATGTGGCTTAAACCTGCATAATCCATTTCCCAAATTTACAGTTTTGAGCATTAAACTCTTATTGTTAGAAACATCTATCAAGTCTTTGAATGTCTGCTCCACAAACTCCACATTAGGAAATGAAGTGGTAAGAGCATCCTCTTGGCATAGTTCATCCATGCTAAGCAGTGGACTAGAGGTGATGTCAGTCAGTCACCAGCCAGAGGGGCTGCAGGCCTCAGCACCTGTCCTCCGGATTTATGTGGAAGCACGGTGTGTCTTTATTGGAGCACCAATTCCCCCTGGAAAACAACTTCTCTGTGTGGCCTCCTTGCTGGTAAGCACAGCAGAGCCTATGAGGACCCAGCTACAACTGAGCTATGGACTTACATACTAAGGGCATATGTCTCAGTGTGAGCAGTGGTTATGACGGCATTTTAAAGGGAGTGAAATTGGACCAGTTTTGAATTATTCAATTGTATAGAATAAAAATAAGTGGAAAACCTCTAAATTTAGGATGCTCAGAAGTTCTTTGTAGATATTTTATCTTTTTCTTTCTCCCCTCTGCGGTAGCACACAGCGTGCTGATCTCCAATAAAGGTTCTATCTTGGGCTGAAAACAACTAGGGCAGCAGAGAAGAACAAAAATAGAGTCAGACACAAAGTAGGCCAGAGTCTGCAGAGAAGTCCCAGCATACTGCGTGTTGTGGAAAATATCCCTACCCTGTCTTACAGTAGCATTAGCCATGCTGGTTCTCCCGCACACTCTCATAAACGAACACTGGGCAGGAAGGTCTTGTTTGTTCTAAGAGTGCTGTTACTTTTTATATGAACAAGATAGACAATGGAAGCCCAAGAAAGATTTCATACCAACAGAAAAAACTGTTAATATTTTCATGACAAACACGTTTTGGCATTTATAAATGGTGGAAGGAATTTGACTAAATTGAAAATGAAAATGAAAAAGAGAAATCTCTTCTGCATAAAGACAGAATCATGACCATTGGAAACAAAGGTATAAATGCAGAGCAATTGATACTAAGGACAGAAAATGCAGCTACCCTGAGGTTTCGCTCAGCATGTGGTACCCAGCAGGCACTCACAGATGCTTACCAGTAAAGTAGAAAGGGGGCGTGGCTACCGAAGGCCTCCCAGGTCTAAAGCCATAAAGAAGGGTTTGCATCCTGAGCATGAGATCTAGGGTGTTCAAGTAACAGCTTAATGAATAAATAAGGAAAACTGGGGGGTGGTAGCTCAGGCCTGTGATAACAGCACTTGAACCACTGAGCCAAGAGGATTTCCACAGGTTAGAGGCAAGCCTGGGTTATATGAAAAGCCCTGGACTAGTGTAGGCTACACAATACTCTATCCTAAAATAAATAAATAAATAAAAATTTAAAGAAAATATTAAAACAAACAAGTCAAAACAAGTAAGTCTGGCCTGGTTATTTGATGCATAAACTGGAGGTCAGGCTCACAGACAGCCACCTTTTCCAGTGTTCTCTGGATGCTGAAGTGGGGGGAAGAGACTCTGGAGTGAAGCGTAGAGAAAATGAGAACTCTCCAGAATGTAAAACGTTAACACTCTCAGCCCTAGAGGAAGAAAACATAACTAAATAGTGTCTCTCACTACTACCAGAGACCCACTACAGATATTCACACAGGAATGTCTGCCTCTGATCCAATTGCTTGTCAGCCTGGGCATTTTCAGAACCATTGGCTACTAACATGCCTTTGGACTCTGGATAAACAGCCTTTTCCTTCTGCATTCCCAGGCCATTTCCAAGCTAGGGAAATGTCATTAAGTTACACTGAGAACTTGAAAACAAAGCTTATAAAGCATCAGTACACTATCTAGCACTGACTTGTTGCCAAGCTTGAACATCGTGGCTGTTGTGACTTGATCATAACATGGGCATTATGGGCCACGAGCATTCATGCACACACTCCCAACAAACAGCTACTTTGCATCATCCTCCACTGAATGCCTGTCTGCTTCCTTTATATGTGACAGATGAGACAGGAATCATTGGTCCACTGGTGACCCAAGCCCCATGCTGATTTTATTTCACCCCATGCCTGAGAAAAGAAAAAGGGGCGTGAGGAGGGATGAATGGCAATCCCAGCTGTTCCTGCGGCACCCTTGTCCTCCCCTATGAAGTGCATGACCTAACAGCCTTTCATGACACCAGAAGAGCCAAGCCCATTCTCTACCTCAGATCCCAGAATGAAAAGCAGGCTGACCCAATTTTAGTTCTTTCTGAAAAGTGGATGAATCTTGCTTCAGCTTCAGTATACCTTACAAACTTCTCCCTTTATCTTAGTAAGCTACAAAAGGCTCAGACCTGACTTTGAATACAGATGATGCTGTGGAATTGTTGGAGCCCCAGGCAGGACAAGAAAGGAAAAAGTCTCTGTTTAGAGGCAATGGGCAACATCTGAGAAAAGTACAGTTGGCAAGTCAAACCCAGAACCCCCAACACATGCCTTCTGCAGGGGAACATGCTAAAGAAAGAACCTCAGTGTCCTCACCCTGAACTTCTACCCTCACATCTCCATCTATGGAAGCTTCCTGAGGCCCAAACCACAAGGCCCAGGCCCACAGCAACAATTTGACCCAGGGCAATTCTTTATCCACACATAGTAAGGATAGGATAAGTTGTTGGCTTTCTGGAATGGAATTTCTACTTCATTTTCCAGTAGAAACATCCTTGCTCTTATGGGTACCTCATATGCCACCTGTACAATAAAATGACTAAGTTGAATGATGGTTGAAAATATACATACCCAATATAATCTGAGTCCCAAAATACCTACTTAAAATGAATTCTTGAAATACAGTCTTTCAAGGGTTTGAAAATCCCTATATAGATTGGTGTTTAGCCCAATCATCATCAGCGAGGCTTCCTCTGGCAGCTGATGGGAGCAGATGCAAAGACCCACACCCAAACATTAGGCAGAGCTCAGGGAATCCTGCGGAAGACAAGGAGGAAGGATTGTAGGAGCCAGAGGGATAAAGGACACCAGGAGAACTCAGCCCATATCAACTAAGCAGGGCTCACAGGGGCAGCAATCACAGTCTGCATGGTCTGTGCTAGGTCCTCTGCATCATGCTGTGGTTGTTTAGTTTAGGGTTTTTGTGGGACTCCTAACAGTAGGAGTAGGGGTATCTCTGACTCTTTTGCCTGTTCTTGGGACCCTTTTCCTTCTACTGGGTTGCCTCATCCACCCTTGTGCCTAGGCTTATTGCATTTTATTATGCTGTGTTTAATTGATATCACTGGAAGGCCTGCTCTTTTCTGAGGGAAATGGAAGAACAGTGGATCTGGAGGGGGTGTGGTTAGGCTTTAATGCTTACTCTTTGTGATTCTAGAGTACAGTGGAGACAGCTGATACAGTCAGATTCTAGAGTACAGTGGAGACAGCTGATACAGTCAGATTCTAGAGTACAGTGGAGACAGCTGATACAGTCAGATTCATGGGCTGAACAACAACTGCACTCTTGGACTTTCCATTGGTCGACAGCCACTGTTGAACTAGTTGAACCACAGACTGAAAGCCATTCTAATGAAACACACACACACACACACACACACACACACACACACACACACACACAC
>LOJH01010186.1:12475-27682 GCA_001685095.1 Ellobius talpinus
ACACACACACACACACACACACACACACACACTGGTTGGGGGGAATCTTCATTCTGTCAGTTCTGTTCCTCTAGAGAACACAGGCTAATAACTGCCCCAAGTACCCACTGTCATCCATCCCTTCCCTGCCATGAGGACTGTGCCCTCAAACTGTGTGTACAAAATAAGCCCCTCTTTCTTTACGTTGCTTTTTATCAAGTGTTCTGCCTAAGAAACAAGAAAAATAACTAGGACTGGACAGGTTCCTTGGCAGTTGAGAGCACTGACTACTCTTACATGGGACCAGGTTCAGTCCTAGCATAAAAGGTGGCTCACAACTGCTCCTAACTCTAGTTCCAGATGATAGAGAACGTTTTTCCAACCTCACTGGTACTAGACATATACATTGTACATACATACATGTAGGCAAAATATAAACTAGAAGGAATGAAGGAAGAAAGGCATAAAAAGGAAGGGTTGAAGAGAGAGAGTGTGTATTAACACACTATCCAGCTCCGGATTATACAATATTAACACTAAAAGAGTTCCTTGCAGAGGCCTCATCTCAGCATCAGCTATGCCTCGGTGGTTCTTTACACCACACACACATGTAAGACAACAAGATATGAAATGAAGTCTTTCCTTAAAAAATACAGAAGGCCAAGGTGTGGGTCAGTGGTAGTGTGCTGGCCAACCAAATGCAAGACGTTGGGTTCTAGTCTCAGAATAATACAAAATAAAAGAATGACTAGTGTTATAAACCTTATTTATATTCATCCGTCTTTCAATTTTTCAGTCTCTCACCATTAAAGTAAATGACAAAGCATATACTCTAAAACTAGTTTTGTTAATAGAAATTGAATTATACAATTAAGCATACAAAAAATTAGCAGCCCCTGACTGTGTAGAATATTATTGTACAATATGCTGATCCTATGAGGGGTGGAACCTCATCTTTTAAGAAACTGGTATTTAGCCAGGCAGTGGTGCCACGTGCCTTTAATTCCAGCACTTGGGAGGCAGAGGCAAGTGGATCTCTATCAATTCAAGGCCAGCCTGACCTATAGAGTGAGTTCCAAGACAGTCTGGGCTGCACACAGAACCCCTGTCTTGAACAAATTAGAAGGAGAAGGAGGAAGAGAAGAAGCAGCTAGTATTTAATGAAACAGACTTTGATCCATACACCACAATACACACTGTATGTGACAGTGATCAACAGAGGAACAGAAAACTTTATTACTTCAGCTTATGAAACAGAACCAGATCATCTTGGTGACCTATTATGTATATTCATCTGATGCACAATATCGCTTTCAAGGTTCGGAGTCTGGAGAGCATGTTTTCCAAATACGCTTTAGTGTTTGTCCCTAGAGTTTCTTGGGACAGAGAACCATTCAGGTGCCTAAGCTGCTTCACAACCTAACGAAAACGCTCAGGTCCTGGTATACATGATGTGATTTTTGAGGATGGAGTGCTATAGTGCTTCATGCTTGGAACAATGGAGGCAAACTGTGCGGGCTGCAGAGCATGGCTGTTCACGGGCAGCAACAAGGGTGTAACATTCGGGGTCCTCTATCGGTGCTGTACCTCTTCTCCTCAGGAGTCTAAACGCACAGGAACAGAACTGTATGCTCAAAACAGAACAATACAGCCAGAAACTGCACTAGAACAATACTGCTTCCCTGTGAACACACACACACACGCATGCACACATACCCACAAATACACACACTTACGCACATACCAAAGAACCATGCATCCTTCAAAAGAAGACTACTTTTGCCTTGTGTTTCACACTAGTACTTTGCTTTACAAGCATTTCAACATGCTATGAGCCAGAGCAGTCCGGACTCTTTGCAGTCTTTCCGACATTTCTAACCAAACTCCTATATTTTCATTATGTTTTAGCTATCTAATATTAATAGCACTGAATATAACGAGCCATCCAAAATGCCATTTCTAAACGTTCCACACCATGTTTTTGTTCACAGTAGCGAGGGTGTCTCGTTATCTCCTATAAAACATCTCTCCAGGCACCCAACACGAGGAAAAGGGGAACAAGCTGTGCCCTGTGCCCACGGCGGCTGATCTCATAGACAGTACGGAAAACGCACTGCATACCCACCTTCATCAATCACTCACCAATCTTACTTTGCATCTTGGCTACAAAAGAAAATGGGATTTGTTTCCCAGAAGAAATATGTCACTGCTCTGCCTGAATTATTAAGCTTTACTGTTACAGAGAGAAACAAGAGTCAAGGAGAAAGAAAGGAAGGGAAAATAAAAAGAGCCAGGTCGCCATCTACAGTCAAAAGGCAGCATTGCTGGGTCAAAGAGCATTTACTTCACAGCTGAATATCAGTAAATATCATAATTTTTAAAAGCAAAACAGGTGAGTAAAATCATAATTATTTCTAAATATTATAATAATAATAGTATACATCTAAAGAACACTGGAATATTTGATTGAATTTTAACATATACTAGAAAATTATCTTAATTGTTCACTAACACTAAAATTGAAGACTGAAATTCAACTGCACAGCTCTCCTCACTTCATAGACGTTTTTAGCGGGGAATCTGAGGGTTCCATCTCCAAAGCGCTCGTGCATTTTTGCTCATTACCTGAGTCCCCACCTCCGACACATTCCTTTCTCTCATGAGCTCTCTTCCCTTTGCTTGAGCCCTCTAGAGACCTGAGCACACACTTGGTTCCAATTACTAAAATAGATGGCATTAAAGTAAAAAGCTGCTTTGATTATAAATGAAACAAAGGCTGGGTTAGGGGAGAGACACATGCGACATTACAAGGACATCTTGGGGGAGGCCTTTAAGGAGAAGTTGCTTGGGTTTCAATCATGCAGATATGGATTGATTACTTAAATTTACTAAGTGGCAGCTTCAGCTATAGAACTGCACCTTTTCTTTCATTTTTCATGGAAAATATTTTTGAAAGTCAATGTTTATTTGGGGGTCAGATGCTTTTCCTATCAAAGAAAAATACATGTAAATTCTTCATCTCAGCTCTTCTACATCTTCTAAATCAGCAGCACAGTCCTTGTGTGCTTGGGAAAAACAGTCCTAAGACCTTCCTTTGACAGGGTCTCCATTTACAGGGAATAGTGAGCTAGGGCTATTTAAGAACCTGTGGCCTTCAAAGTACAAAGCTAGGTTGGAAATACCCACTTAAGATGGGAGGTTACCTGAAGCAAGTACTGGCCACTGAAAGGGTCCACCTTTCTGATCACATCTTAAAAACTACTTGTTTAAGTATTAAACACTATAGAAGTATTATTGAAGAAGCTTTGTGAATTTCCACAGAAGCCAAGATGCTGATTATTCAACTCACCAATGCAGTCTGCTACCCAACAAAAGGAATGCTAATAACATTCCTGTGTTCTCCAGCGTGAGCAGGGACCACTAGTAAAGCCCAAAGACTTAAAATACACATACTGCAAGTAGACATGGGACTTCTGTGCACTGATAAGAACCTTAAAGACAAAAAGCAAATAGCATCTCCTCCCTTAACTAAATAATTTATTAAAAGCTTTAAATGGGTCCAGCTTCTTAGTGGGGTTTAAAATATTACAGAGACTCAGCCATCTTTAATTTCCACCATTTATTTGAAAAACATGTATTAAATGCCTTGATTCTATTAGACCAAGAATAGTGGTGAGAATTTTTTGAAAGGAGCTAGGCATTGTAATTTGTGCCAGCACTCAGAAGGTTACAGCAGGAGGACTGCCATGAGTTTTAGACCAGCCTGGGCTAACATAGTGAGTTCCCAGTCAACCTGAGGTAGAGTGAAGCCTTGTCTCAACAAAACAAGAGTAGCAACCACAGCCCACACATAGTTTTATATTTCAAATGCAATATATGCTTATCAAAATAAGGCTTCTTTTAGCTTTCAAAAATGGCTTGTTTTTTCACAACTAACTTTTTTTTTCCGTCCTTCCTGCTATATAGGTACCCAACAACACCTGCCAGCTATGCTTCATCCTGACCTCCTCAGTGCCTGTCTCTTGACAGATATAACAGGCTATGGGCATGCAAAGTAGTAAAGAAAAATCACAACATGAGCTCACAATTCAGAGGAAGACAGTGGGGACAGTGGGACTGCAAGGAGGGAGTGGACCTCCTATGGTCAACAGCACCAGAAGGATGAGAACCCAGCAAGCATAACAGCATGCTAATATCCACCAGCGAGATCCTGGGAGATATGAGACCTCCTCTCCTCCGGGGAACCAGGCATGCATTTACCCCATGCTTCTCCCTGCTGTAGCCCTGGGAAGTGCACCTAGGGTCTCATGCACATCAGATAAGTGATCTACTGCTGAGCTAAGTCCTCAGCCCTTCTTGTGCTTCAGAAAGCATGGGCTCACTAAACTCTCTAGCCCAGCCTTGACTTTGAGATCCTACAGCCTCAGCTACCAGGCCATCTGATCATTTAGCCTGTCCTTTCAACCTTCAACTACTTGTTTTTCTCTGATTTTTTTTTTGGCCATCTGTGTGGCATCCTCTAAACCCTCCCAGGAGCTCCTGCTGCCCTGCAGCTGTAAGTACCACATGATTCCTCATGTCGGATGGATTTCCCATGTGGGCTGGGTTCTATTGATGATTCAAACATTCTATCATGTCTTCACCCCGAGCATCTTGCACTAGTTTTATGAGGATGGACCTTGAGTAGAGGAGGCGATGCACTTCCTGTTTCCAGCCAGCTGCTGTCTGACCCGAGTATCTCTCTCCATTTTATGAGCCCATCCATTTGAGAATACACTTGAATGACAGCAGATATAGCCAACTCTACATTGTGTGAAAGTTCACTATTTCATTCCACCTGTCCTGACCTTAGGACACCTCTGTCTCACACTAATGGATTTTCAGACCAGTGCAAATTGTTTTGCTTTGGTTTTTGATTGTTTTTCTGAGAACCAGAGGGCCTCAAACTCATTATATGGCAGAGACAGGCCTTAACCTCCTAATTGATCCTCCTGTCATTACAGGCATGAATTACCATGGCTGGCGCAAATTGGAAATTTTTAAATTTATCTTATAGCTACTTTTGGTAAAGTTTATGTGTGACCAGTATTCACTTGGATATCAAACATTTTTTCAAGAAAGGTGAGTTATGAATAGAAGCAAATCATGAGTGTAGACCCTCAACCCACAGGGGCAGTCACCAGCACTTAGAGTATAATGCCAAGCAAACACTCTCAGTAGGTGCACAAGACGGCAATGCTCCCTTTTGTCCTAATAAGACTGCCTTAAACAACAATCTGATCTCAAAGCTTAATAGAAGCTGAATGTGAGAAATAACTGCTTCTCATCCAAATGAAAGTCTTCTCTGAACAAACTCACATACGGCAAGACAAAAAGTAATATCCCCTATGAGCCTGGAGAAATGAACATTATCGAGTTAAGAATAAAAATCAAGGAGCTGAAGAGATGGCTCAGTGGTTAGGAGCACTTATTACATTTCCACTCTGTTCCCAGCATCTGCAGGCACCTACACACACACACACACACACACACACACACACACTTGAAAATAATTTTTTTTAGAATTCAAAAGAATTAAAATGGATCCACAGTCTTAAAAAATAATACGAGCAAAACAAGAAACAAACTAACCATTGTTTAGGACTGCTTGCTGGGAATCCTTCGACTTTACTTTTTGTTTCACTTTTGTGGGTTTTTCTGAATTTGAATCTTTCTTCCCTTTCCTCTTCAGAGGCTGAGGAGATGAGTTATCACTGGAGCCGATGGTTGACTTAGATTGGCGATAATTTCCCTAAATGACAAAAGATTAGATCCTTACTATTGGCTAGTGAACTCTCAATGTATTTCCAGTACATACATATGGTTAACCAGTGATCCCAGGGAGAGTCCTGCATTAATTTCCAACTGCTGGCCGTGGTGCCACACTAGCTGAAAACACTTCTTCCCAGAAGCAGGAGGAAGGTCTGGCAGAGGAGGAAGACTAAAAATAATCACTCACGATTGGCAGGTGCCATAAAACCATTTCCCTTGGAGCTGGTGATGGAGCTCAAAGACACAGGGCTTGCCTAGCACTTGGTGAGGCCAAGATTCTATCACTATGGTACACACAGAAAAACAAAAACAAAAGCCATTCCTTGGCTGGGGAGATCGATGGCTCAGTTGGTAAAGTGCTTGACCACAAAAGCAGGAGAACCAGAGTTCAAATCCCAAAGCCAACGGAAAAAGTCAGGCATGGAGATGGTACTTGCAATCCACCTTGGGGAGGGATCCCTAGAGTTCTGTGGCCATCTAGGCAGCCTATTGAAACTGGTGAGGTTTCCAAGCACTACCGAAAAAAAACCCAAACAGGTGGAAGGTACCCCAACAAACAACATCAGTGTTTGACCTCCAACCACATGCATGAGCACACACAATTCCCTCCTCAGCTGAATGGGGCTGATGCACCTGCCTTTATCCTGTCCCAAGAATGGAGGGGACCATGTGTGAAGTGACTAGACTAGTGCCTGATGACAAGGGTCTGGTGTTTCCTCCAAGATCAGAGATCATATAGCTATAGATGATATAGATATATAAAGTCATATCAGAGATAGGGGTGTGTCTTGGTGATGGAACACTTGCCTAGCATGTGCAAGGTCCTGCACTCAATCTCCAGAATTGCAAGAATAAAGTAAGTAAATAAATAACTCGACCATATTGGGTTCAATCTTTATGCAACATCTGTACTATCTGAAAATAAATGTAGTAATATTAAATAAACAAATCTGCCTGGAAGCCTATTATAACTGCTCATTTTAAACATTTATATATTCAGTCACCCAAAAGCATTTAAATGGCTTTAGCCATCACCCAATTAAGAATAGAAAAAACCCACAATCTTACAAATAAAGTTATTTATGCTATTTTGTCACAGCCTACAAGAAAATGAATTATGCATAGATTTATTAACAGTATGAAAACTTGTCCAAATCTATAACATTTTTGCATAATTTAATTTTCCATTCCAACTGCAATTTAAACATTCAGTTTCCATTTAATTATTGCATGATCTACAAGCAGAGATTTATTTTTTCTTTCCCTTTTTTCAGTCACTGTCTGGTGAAGAAAGACAGCATGGCAGAAGCGGAGCTTCTGAAGCTGTTAGCCAAGACCCAGACTATAGTCTGCTGTCAGTGAAGCCTGCTCATCCTGAGATTTCAACACTGGGAAACTGTGACAGCAATAACCCTTCTCAGATAGTCAGTGCCTTTCAAGAAGGTTTTGGGATGCTGATAAACAGAAAGCCCAGTGAGGAAGGGACTTGGGACCCCAGCAAGGGTGGTGTTACTACTCTCTGGGAAAGCATCACTCACCAGCAGTAGGGTGTGACAAGAAAGAACAGAGACCTCATTGCAGAATGCCCAGGGGTTAAGCTTACCTCATTTCAGAGAGGGACACTCAAGAGGGGTCCAGAATATAGGCTGAATCCCTTTCTTAAACAGAAACAGAGGGGGAGTGGATTGGGGCGGTGGGAACATAGGGGATGGGGAGAAGGAACTGGGAGTAGAGCAGGGAGGGGAAACTGCAGCTGGGATGTAAAGTAAATAAATATATTTCTATATTAGAAAGAAAGAGAGGGAGGGAAAGGAAGAAGAGAGGAAGGAAAACAAGGCAGGTTGAAGGTTGGGAGAGGGCTCAATAGGTAAATGTGTTAATGTCACCTTAAGAAATGAAAAGACTTCTCTTGGGAGAGCTTGGACCAGGAGCAAGCAGGAATTCTCTACCTCTCCTCCTGTGTCTTCCATTTCTCTGTGGTTTGTTATCTGTGGCCTAGCTGTTGTCTGTCTGTTGTGTGTGTCTGTCCCTGTTGCCTGTCCCTAACTAAGAGCTTTGTTCTGTATTTATGGAGCAGCATAGAAAATGTGGTACAGAAAAGGAATGAGGAATACTTTTTCATAGAAGTCTTTAGCAGAGTTTTATGGGGAAGAAATTACTGGCCCAGAGTAGTACTCAGAACTGCAAACAGACATTATCAACCTATATCCACAAGGTTGTTAAAAATTGCTTTATTAAAGGTTGCTTCCAACCTGTTGACTTCTTTCAGCAAATGATAACCATACACACATGAGTGCACTCACACAAGTATGCATGCACAAACACACACATACATACATGCACACTCACACACACATATGCACGTGTGCACACACACACATACACACACAATGCCTGATGATCAGGGGCATGAAAGAGCACACACTTTAAGATTAAAGGCATGCATTTAGCTTGGGTTGTAAAGTCTGATTGCACTGGAAGCTCAATGCTCAGTGAGGTTGGTTCCATTGCTACCTTAAAGGCAGGAGGTTAAATTTAAACATGCTGAGTACACAGTGTGATAGCAAGCTGAATTCATGATTCTGAGTTATCTCAAGGCACATTATTAAGTTGATTACAAGTCAGGCCAAAGTTCTGTTTCTGAAGGCAAGAAATTTTCAGGAAAAAGTTCCCACAGGCACAGAGCTGCATGAAGCATGAAGAAGAGCTGTGTTCAAACCTTCAGCATGCCTATAATGGATCCGTGAGCAGTGCATGTCTGTAACTCTAGAGCTGGAGAAGACTGGCGGGGGGGTACTATAAAGGCAGGAGTCCGCTGGTCAGCCAGCCTGTCAAATTGGTGATCACCAGGTTCAGTGAGAGGTTTTAATCTCAAAAGCTAAGGTTAAGAGCCATAGAACAGAGAGCTCATGATGTCCACTGGCCTCTACATACGTGTGCATGCAGGCGCACATACACCACATGTACGTGTTCACACACATAGAAACAGAACCGTTGTTGATAACTAAGTTCACACGTGCTCCAAACCATTCAGTAAGAACTGCTGTCTGGGCGCCTTCCAAGGAAAACACAAACACAACTGAGAGAAAAGAAAGAATTGCTAAGACTTTATCATGTACCTTGGATTTAGTAGATAAATCAGAGGGAAGTGAAAGAGGGAGAAAGAGAGAGACCACCTGCTCCACTTGTGGCTTGGAACATGGGTCAGACATCAGCAGTCATTGCTGCTAGAGATCAGAGAGTTTCGCCAACTGCTACAGTGGTGGCAGTTGGTAAGTCAATACTACTATATGCCACCCCTATGGTGGCTGCAGTTGGTAAGTCAATACTTCTATGTGCCACCCCTACGGTGACTGCAGTTGATACCGCAGTGCTACTATATGCCAACCCTACAGTGAGGGCAGCTATACCGCAGTGCTACTACGTGCCAACCCTACAGTGAGGGCAGCTATACCGCAGTGCTACTACGTGCCAACCCTACAGTGAGGGCAGCTATACCGCAATGCCACTATGTGCCAACCCTACAGTGATGGTAGTTGATAACACAGTGCTACCATGTGCTGTTTGCATTAACACAATGTTTTCCCGTTTTAAAGAAAGGTATTGTCAGAGCATTGTCTATCAAAAAGAAATCGCTTTCCCAAGGTATGGTGTTCTTATTATCCCTATTTTCTCCCCCTACCTGTTTCCCATCTCTGTCTCCATCTCCCTCTTCCCTTTATTTCTGTATTTGTACAGAAGATGTACAAACCCCTGAATGCATATGTAGAGGGCAGAGGCTGACATCAGGTGTCTTCTATCACTTCACCTTTTGTTCTTTTTAGACAGTCTCTCACAAAGCCTATCCTGGACTCAGTTTCCCATGTAGCAGAATGCAATTTGGAGAATAGGAAAACTTTATTTTAATGTGTTTAAAATTTGACTCATAGTAACTTTGTGATACTCATGAAGGCATGGTAACCAACTGAATCTTGTGTCAAAACCCTGGAAATCTTAATGTTTGACCCCAAATATTACTGACCATAATATGCATTAGCAAGATGTTAACAAAAGAACAAGTGGATTCGCTTTCAGCAGGCCTGCCATTTTTACCTCTTTTCCACTAGAGGGTACCCTGACCCTGCGTGCTGCACCACTGCACACAGAAGACCTGCATGCACAGGGCTTTCTTTATAAAATCACTCTTCTCTTCGTTTTGGTTTTAAGAATAGAACAATAAACTAAAATTACTCTCAGCTTAGTGACTTCTGCATTTCTCCCACATATCTGTTGGCAGAGCATTATGTACAATGAATTCTTCTGGTTGTTATGCCCTAAAATCCTATCCCTCCCCTCTTTCTCTTTCTCTGTCCCTCCCATCTCTTTCTCTCCTTCCATCTCACATCCTCCTCTCTTTCCCACTCTTCTTCATGCAATAAAACAATTACTAGAAAGCTACATGGAAGACATAAATTCTTAACAATCTAGTTCTATGTCCCCTTTAAGTTCAGGGCTGGGTGAGGTTAACTGTGGTACCTAAAGTAGGAAGCTCAGCCCCTCCTCCGTAGTCCCCTCACTTATACCCCTCCCCAGGGGCCAGACTGTTAATGATCTATCTAGCCGAGCATTCTCAGGGGAAGCTATTAATTACAGAAAAGGTGTAAATTGGTTCTGCTGTTAAAAAACCAAGCTTGTGCCTGGGTTTACTGGCATGGGATGCTGTCAGTGGCTCACTGCCAGGCATCCACACGTCCCCTAAGTGAGCTAAATGAGAACTCTGTTCGCCAGGCACCATGCTCCAGATTATTCTCTGCTCAAATGATTGCTAACCACACAGCAACACAACCTTTGCTTACCTTCTGCTCCCTTGTTTGAATAAACTGTCCTTTAAGCTCTTCCCTGGTTGGCATCAAAGGCACCAGGCATAGTCTTCTCTTGTGAGCTGGAATGGTAACCTGTACACAGGCAGGATTTGGAAATCTCGGGCCTCCAAATACTACAACTGTGCCCAGGAAGGAAAAGGCACTCAACAAATAACTGCTGGGCAAGTAAACTGAGCAGTAGCAATACACTCAAAGCAGAGTTATAACAGATACACCACCAATCCCGTGGCCACAGAGTCCAGTTGCCTGCACCCCATACTTGGACTCCAACCACCCTCTGACTTTTCTCCTTTCCCCAATATGTGTTTGCCATAATGAGCTTTAAAAATTATAAATCAAGGGATGGAGAAATGGCTCAGTGATTAAGAGCACTTGCTGCTTTTGCAGAGGACCAAAGTTGACACCCTAGGATCCATGTCAGGCATCTCACGACCACCTGTAACTCCAGCTGCTGGGTACCTGGCACTCTTCTGGCCTCCACAGCCACCTGCATCATGTGCACACACACACACACACGCAAACACATGTACACAAGTACACATAATTTTAGTGTTTTAATCTTTAAAAGTACAAATCAAATCCTAGTATTCTTCTTTAAGTCCCTCAATAGCATCCCATAAAGGCCTAAATACAAACCTTGCTTGGTCTATATGATTGGGCCTGCCTCCTCCTCCTCCTCCTTCATTCAGCACACACTGCCCTAGTCTTCTCCCTCCCTTTCACCCATCAAACTCTTTACCAACAACCTAGATAACTTTGGTTCCTCTGCCTCAACTTCTTCCCCCTCATCTCCTTTCTGCATGACTGGCTCCTGCAAATCACAAATATCTCAGCTTCAGAGGCTTTCAATGAACCAGTTCCCTGCCATATTTTAGTTCACTTATAGCATTTATTGCTATATGAAATTATTTAAGCATTTGTGGTTGAATATCTATCCAACCAATCATAATTCCCCTGACACACACACATGGCTAAAAAGAATGTCATGCAAGATCCTGGTTACTGTCTTTATACATATAAGACTATGTGTGTAGAGTTGTTCTTGTCACTTAGTAAATAGTCAACGAATATTGTTGAGTGGGTGACTGATAGGATGAATAGATTGATACAACAGGTTGATAGAGTGAGTGGATTGGCAGGTGGTGGAATAGCTGAGGGGTGACTTAAAGAGTGGATAGATGGATGACAGAGCCAATAAATGCATAGCTGATAGAGAAGATATATAGATGTATATAGATTAGCAGGTGGCTGAGAAAGTGAGTAGATAAATGACTAGTGGAGTGGATAGTGGATGGTTAGCAGAGTGGATAGGTGAGGAGCTGATAAAATAGGTGAGTGGCATCTAATGGAGTGGATGGATGCATGGCCCATAACATAAAAAGATGTGTAGCTGATAAAGCATACAAATGAATAGTGTTGGGAGCTGTGAACCCCCCAGGTCCTGAATTTCTGGTAAACAACTTGTAATGCTTGCAGCTGCTCTGAGCACGAGACCCTCAGGAGTTCCTGATGGCAGGGGAGTGGTTTCTGGTGGTGACTGGGGTGTGGCTATCAATTAAGGATCCATATATAAGCAGCTCTGGTACACAATAAAGGGGACATTCATGGGGCATTCCGGCATCAAAGATGACCTGTGTCTCTGCCTGTGTGTCTTTGTGTGTTTCAATCTCCAGCCCCGTGCCCAGTTCACGAACTGTATGGTACCGCATAGAGCGCAGATGGGCGTGGTGTGCTACAAATGGCAGATAGAGTGAAGAACGGACGGGTGATGGGATGAATGGTTGGGTGGTTGATGGAGTGAATAGGTGGATGGCTCATAGAATGGTTGAATGGATGGCTCATAGAGTGTACAGATGGATGGTTGTGTGGATGGGTAGGGGATAGAGCAGAAAGATGTGTGGTTGATAGTTGAAGGATGGATAGATAGCTGATAGGGTGAATGGGTGGATGACTGTAGTTATCCACTGACATATGGAATTGTTGAGTCAACAGTTGTCTCCTGCAATAGACCACGAGCATCAAAGAGATGCACGTCTTTTTAGTTATTTCTGTCCCCCCCACGCACCCTGGGCTCAGCCCCACCCAGATACCTGGATACTCAATTATCATTCTGAGAACCAGTATTCACAACAGATGCAGAAATCTTCCTAAGGAGTGAGCAAGGAAGGAAACCGCATAAGAGTGCAGGAACATGTACCATAGAGCAGGAACACTCTTATATTGTTAATGAAATTTTTAGCTTTGCAGATTTCATACTAGTAAACACAAAATTGCAACATGCAATAGATGGAAATGTGAAGAGTTTGGTTGTGACTTTAGTCTTGCCATCAATTTTCCCTGTGACCCTGGGTGAGTTATTCAGTTACACTGAGTTTCTGTTTAACCACCGCTTGTCCATTGTACCATGAGAGTGAAGAGCTGAGACTTGCAAGGTGTGTACACACACACACACACACACACACACACACACACACACACAAATCCTGCTACAAAGCCCTCCAGAAAATAAGAGAACAAAGCACAAGTCTTGGGCCTGGAGAGATGGCTCAGAGGTTGAGTAAGCTCACATAAGTTTTGTTCCTAACACCCACATATTCAGCTTCAGGGCATCTGACACCCTTGTCTGACCTTGGCAGGTACCTGCACTCACATGCACATAGTCCCACAAAGGAACATACGCATACTTAAAAATAAAATAAACCTTAATAAATAAATTTCCCAAGCCCTTGAGTATATGGGTTCCACTTATTTTTAATGGTGAAGATACTTTTCAGCTACTGATTACAAAGTCCACTCCTCTTCCTCTCCACTCTGAGAGGTTAGATTCCCGATGCCTAGATCACCTGTGGTTATCAATGAACTGTCCCCTCCAGGTTGCTACTCATCCATTCTCTCAAGCTACATTACTACTGATTCCTGGGCCAAACCAAGGCTGTCCTATGTACCGGCAGTACCACAGAGTCTCTGCCTCAAATTAGGTCACTATGCAGCTGGCCAAATCAATTGAGCACATTTGAAAGGAATCCATTGTTAATTATTTCTTCTGCCTGTCCTCTTCCTGGTCATTGAACTACCATTTTTACTGGCATCCAAGCTCAAAACCCCGTGGTTATCTCAGTTTCTATCTTTTCCAGCTACAGTATCTACCCAATCACTAAGCAAACTCTGTCTCTTCATGAATAATAACCAATTTGATTCCCTTGCTGGCTACCTAATCTAGATTCACCATGTTCTACTCAGGTCACTACCCGTGGCTTACCTATGAAATCACACCACATAAATCTCTCTCTGCATAAAAGACCTGAGGTTCCTCATCTGACTTGGACAGATTTTTTACCTCTCAGAGGCTCTCAGGCCTCCCTCTACTCAAGGCTAAAGATAAACAAACTCCCATGCTGGAGCTCATGGTCATATACAAATTGACCTCTTAGCACATCACCCTACACACATGAAGGATCTCTACTGAAGCTGGCCTAAAAACTCACGGTATCCCTCCTCTGCTGTTTACACAGAGGAAGTCTTTGATCTACCACTTCTACACTTCATGTTTCACATTTTGTTTTGTTTTCCATTTTAAGCATAGAAGGCAAGAGAAGGGAAAGGGAGGGAGGAGGAGGAGAAGGAAGAGAGAAAATGTAACTTCCAAATCTAAATCCATAGGTCTTATTTTGCTTTTCACTAGTCCTGGAAAGAACTTGGCACAGTGGGGTCTTGGGTGAACACTGAACACTGGCTACCGTGATGGCATTTTCATGTACCCATTTTTCCTTCCCTCACACCGCCCTCCTCCTAAAACCCCTTTCCTCAGCTACATCCACTAGAATCTGCACTGGTACTCGAAGGCGGTGCTCAAATTCTCATCCACTAGAATCTGCACTGGTACTCTAAGGCAGTGCTCAAATTTTATGTTCTTGGTGGTCATGTGCTAGGTACCCAGTTTCAGGCTGCCCATAACCCTCCAGGTGGTTTTCTGTCTCTCCCTTAGCATGTGAAGAACGCTGAGGGCAAGGGCTTTGTCATGAGCAGCACACTCTCCATGAATAAGAGTTCAACAATACAATATAAAATCATTTTTCTTTCTTGTTAAGTATATCATGAAATGAGATAGCAGGAAAAGATACATACTTGTCTGTTAGAAGACGATCACCAAGCACTTACAACACACCAGAACATGACTGCTGCTCAGCTAATCTGAGTGCCGTAAGAATGCAAGATCAGTTCTGATCACTCCTGCTGAGGCCACTGAGAGAGATCAGAGAATTCTTAGGCAAAAAATAAAAACCTGCTACAGTAGCTTCTCCGAAGCAAAGTGGACTTCATCCTCAAGGGAGCTATGGATGGGATGAGCTGCAGTGCAGACTGGAGGTTAGGAGTGAGCTGCAACACACTGGAGATTAGGGGTGAGCTGCAACACACTGGAGGTTAGGGGTGAGCTGCAACAGACTGGAGGTTAGGGGTGAGCTGCAGTGCAGATTGGAGGTTAGGAGTGAGCTGCAACAGACTGGAGGTTAGGGGTGAGCTGCAGTGCAGACTGGAGGTTAGGGGTGAGCTGCAG
>LOJH01010187.1:4788-19921 GCA_001685095.1 Ellobius talpinus
CACACACACACACACACACACACACACACACACACGAGTGGGGGTGGGGCATGTGACGCTGTGGAGGTCAGAGGGCACCGTTGTGTGCTCAGTTCTCTCCTCCCACCATGTGGGCCCTGGCCATCAAGCTTGGTGACAAGTGCCTTTATCTTGTTGATCTGGGGAGATTTTTAACAGGAAACTGTCTGTGGAGCTCTGGGCTTCCTCTGGGTGTTCAGCACCTGTAGTCCTCACCACTTCTTCAAGACTTGGGGCCCAACCATGAGAGTCCTCCTCCCAACCTCCAATATGCTTTATACCAGAGTGGAAAACACCCAGAGTTGTCTTGATTCTCTTCTCAGCTCCATCTTTGAGAGCTATGTGATTTGGGTGACTTAATTGGACTCTCTAAGTTTCGGCTTTCTTATCTGTGAGATGGAGACTTGGTTGTTGAACTGTGGTATTTGGTATCGCAGATGCTCAGCACAAGGGGCTTAAGTACCAAAAACCGTTTAATGAGAACGGTGCATCTAGGACCTGGAGGGGCTGGTCTACCGCGTATTTCTTGTGACCTGTATGCTGGGGAGAGGACCCCCTGGTACAGGGTCTGGCTGTTTCCCTGAGTCTAGGGGACATCTCACATCTGAGATGTCCGTCGATTGGACCAACATTGGGAGGCATCATTCCAGACGACTCCTGATTCCAAAGTAGACGTCAGTCCCTCCTTTCTCACAAGTCCAGGGCTGATAACCCTGCCAAGTTGTTATCCCAGACTTCTCAGCCTGGCTCAGGTCTCGGAGTTGTATATCCTTAAACACTGTTAAGGATTGCAAATTTGAGTGGCATGTGGTAGCGGACATCTATAATGCCAGGACTCCCAGGGCTGGGGCAGGCAGGCAGGAATATCTGTATGTTGGAGATGATGAAGAATCTCTGTAAATCCACTGGAGAAGGTGACAATGGCAGTGACTGTAGGACACTGCTGTTACTAGGAACATAATACTGGGAACCGAGGGTGACTCAGTGGTAGGACACATGCTTAGCATGTGTGAGGCCCTGGCTTCTGTGCCCACTTCTGAATGCCACTCCTACTTCCCCCAGTGAAGGAATAGAAGGCCAGGCATACACATAACTTTAACTTTCTATAAACATTTGCTGAGCCAGGGTTTCTCTGTGTAGCCCTGGCTGTCCTGGAACTTGCATTATATGCCAGGCTGGCCTCAAACATGTAGATAGAGATCTAGGCAAATCTGCCTCTGCCTCCAGAATGCTGGGATTAAAGGCGTGAACCACCACTGCCCAGCCTACTTTTTAAAAAAAAAGTGAATTTTTAAATTAACCCAACACACCCAAAATATTGCCACTCCCATGCATTTGCTGAAAATTTGAAGTGGTGGGGCTGGGGAAATGGCTCAACACACACACACACACACACACACACACACAAATAAAAAAGTCAGTGGACATGATGAAGTACACCTGTATTCCAGGACTTGGAAGACAGAGGCAGGCTGATCTCTGTGAATTCAAAGCCAGCTTGTTTTCCATGGTATGTTCTAGGCCAGCCCCAGCTACATAGTAAGGCCCATCTCAAATAAATACATAAACTTACAAAAATTACCTGTGGTATATTTTATGTTCTATAAGATACAAAAGCTTCGCCTGGACAGTGGTGGTGCATGCCTTTAATCCCAGTACTCGGGAGGCAGAGGCAGACGGATCTGGTCTACAAAGTGAGTTCCAGGACAGCCAAGGCTATTACACAGAAAAACCCTTTGGAGGGAGGGATAGAAAAGCTTCAGGATCTGTCCTGTCTCTCACACTTGACAGTGTACTGTAGTCTAGATGCCAAACTTTATAAATATTTGATCAGTGTTTGTATTTCATAAAATTTACAATCACAGAGCCACACACTCAGGTTTTCCCAACATGCTGAAGTTTTCGTGTAAAAGAACAAACGTCTGATTTAACATTTAAAATAATTTGAATTAGATGTTAAGAATTTGTTTCCCAAGCATACTAGCCACAGCTTAAGCACTTAGTGGCCCCTCCTGGCTGGTGGGTACCATATTGGGTAACTAGGTTTAGGATATCATGGGGAGGGATGCCAGGTACGAAGGAAACACTTTATGTTTGCTGTAGTGTCCCGTGCAGTGGTGACAATTGTCGTAAATGGGACCAGATTTTTTTCTCCCCTCCCCTCTTGTGGCCCAAGCTGGCCTGGAACTTGGAATTCTCCTGTCCCAGTCTTCCTGGTGCTGGGACGACTGGCGGATGATGTCCATCCCTTTCTTATTTATTCTGAGATACAGATGGAAGAATAAGGAGGTTAGAAAAGCCAGGGCAGCTTTAGAAGAAACAGTTGAACAAGGACCCTCACCCTGCTGGATGCTCAAAATCTGTTCTGCATGGTGAGACTCCAGATCTGCTTTAGAAACAAGCAGATCAAGGAACAGAACAGCTCTTCTGGAAGCTGGATCAAGCTACACAGGATCAGGAAGAAGTTACTATCTGATAAAGCCACATTCAGTTACTTTCTGCCAATTTTTACAATAAAACTGGTTTTATAAGATTTCAGGAAAATTATTGTTCTTTGTTGCTGTTATTTTTTCCTAGTTTTGTTATTTTATGTGTATTAATGCTTTGCCTACATAGACATCTGCACTGTGTGTGTGCATTGCCCAAGGTGGCCTGAAGAGGGCGTCAGATCCCCCTGGAATGGGAGTTGCAGATGGTTGTGGATTGTAGTGTAGGTGCTAGGAACTGACACCAGGTCCTCTGGAAGAACACCCAGTGCTCTTAACTACTGAGCCATCTCTCCAGCCCTTTTTCTGTGGGTTTTTTTTTTTCTTTGTTTGTTCGTGAAGTCCTGGCTGGCCTGGAACTCACCACATAGACCAGGTTGTGACCAAGTCACAAAGATCTGCCACCACACCCAGATTTGTTTTTAAAGAACAAACAAACAAACCAGATAGCATCCTGCTCTGTGCCTCAGGCTAGGCTAGAACTCACAGCGACCCATGGCACCTCAATTCTCACGCACCTCACCTCCCCAGTGCAGAGATTATAGGTGTGAACCACTGACCTCACTAACTTGGTTGCTCCTGTTTGTTTTCACTGTTATTTATGTTATATTTATATTTTATATAATACTATTTATTACCTCTGTGCATGTATACGTGTGTGTGTGTGTGTGTGTGTGTGTGTGTAAACAGGGTCAAATCCAGGTGAGCATTCTACCGCTGAGCTGTAACCCCCACTTAATGTTGAAATAGGCTCTGGACTACATTGCCTAAATTTACCCTGAGTTTACGGCATAAATGACGTGCTATACTTGAACTTGCGTCCCTCCTGCCTTAGACTGAGGAGCTGGGCTCCCACGCCAGTAGCTCCAGGCCTGGTATTTGCCTGTTGCTGGTCTTTGTGTCCCCTTTTTTGTGACTGTGTAGAGGTCACAGACGTCTGCACTTTCCCGCGTTTCTTTGGTGGAGGTTGTTCTGTTGCCTATGACTAGTTAGTTTGCACTGCCTTTGCCCAACTAGCTTTGTTCTCCCTTGGGAGGAGAAGCCTTTGATTGGTGAGATGAAAGCCAGAAGACACGAAGCAGCTTGGACCACATACAAATGAGGCACTTGGCAAAGCGTAAATCACCATAATGTAAACAGGCATATGATAAGTTTGCCAAAATATTTGCAGATTATGTCTAAGATTTAAAGAACCAGGCAAGTCCACTGGAAAATGGGAAGCCCCTCCTGCCAATAGTGGAACGGGCAAAAAGCTTCAGTGAGCAATTTCCATTAGAGAAGGTACAAGTGACAATGCTACAGGTTTTTTGTTTGTTTTAAAAAAAAAACAGTCATTCTTAGTAACCAGAGAAATGTAGACCTCAGGTTTGGAAGGAGAGGTTGTGTTTGTATTTTAGTTTTTCAATGAAAGCCTGGTGTGATGCATGCTTGCCTTTCATTACAGCAGTTGAGAGGCAGAGGCAGGAGGATAGCTGAAAGTCTGAGGTAAACCTGTCTGTGTAGCAAGTTCCAAGACAGTCAGGGCCACATAGTGAGACCCTGTCCCAAAGAGGAAACAGAAGCTCGGCAGTGGTGGCACACACCTTTAATCCCAGCGCCAGGGAGGCAGAGGTAGGCCAGCCTGGTGGTCTACAGAGTGAGTTCCAGAACAGCCAGGGCTACACAGAAAATTCCTGTCTCATAAACATAAACATGAAGCAAAAAAGGAGCTAGAGACTGAGAGACAAGCAAAGGGAAGGCGCAGGTTCCGAAAGTTAGGCACTGTGTTGCTGGAACTGTACCATGGCACAGCATCCTGAAAACAGAAGGACAATAAGAAAAAGAACTGATTTTTCCCAGCAATCTTACAGAAATAAATTCAAGCTGGCATTTTCAGGGAAAAATGAAAGTTACAGAGTCTAACCAAAGAATAAAACATTTATGAGAGACTGGCTGGACGGACACTGGGGGCATCAGGACTGCATTTGAAGTGGTGTGTAATTTATGAGTCCAGGAGCGCCTTCAATAATTCCAGAAGGAACAATGGCTGGCTTTATTCCCTGTCTGCAATACAAGGTCCTAGCTGGGTAACGAGGGGACTCTGCTACCCCAAAGCTCTGCTACCCCATAGAAGTATTTGAGCTTTAAAGTCAAGTTTTTGTTATGCTTTTAATGTATTTATTTTAACTGTATGTGCATGAATATGTGCACATGTGGAGTGCAGGTGCCCACAGAGGCTGGAGACATCCAATCCCCTGGAGCTGGAATTACAGGCAGGGTGAGACCCTGGTGTAGTTGCCGCAAACAAAATCCAGGTCCTCTTAAGAGCAATTTTACAGCCTCTTAGCCCCTAAATCATCTGTCTAGCCCTTCTTTTTTTTTCTTTTTTTCAAGACAGGGTTTCTCTGTGTTACAGCTTTGGCTGTCTAGGAATTTATTTTGTAGACCAGGCTGACCTCAAACTTAGAGACCGGCCTGTCTCTACCTCCTGAGAGCTGGGATTAAAGGTGCCACTACCGTCTGGCTTAGCCCTTCTACTTTATCCTTTGAGAAAGGGTCTGTCACCCGTTTGGCACAGGAACTTTCTTGTCTCCCTGGTGCTGGGATCACAGGCACGTACCACTCTGCCGGAGTGTTTATGTCGAAGCTCACAAATCTGAATTCAGGAGCATAATTTGCTGACTGAGTTGCCTCCCCAGCCTCCAGGATGGAGTGTTTAACAGCTCAGCAACCACACAAAGCCAGTGGCCACTCTACTGGATGTCAGGTGTGGAGTGTTTAATAACCTGAGGGTGAAGAGGTGGCTTGGGGCCAAGAGCACTTTCTTCTCTTGCAGAGGATTCAGGTTTAGTTCACATTACCTCCATCACAAGCCGCACAACTGCCTATAACCCCGGGATCTGGGCTCCCTGGACACCTGCAAAAATTGCATGCAGATACATACACAATAAATAAATAAATATAAAATCTTTTTTGTTTGTTTAGTTTTGGTTTTTTGAGACAGGGTTTCTCTGTGTTAGCCCTGGCTGTCCTGGAACTCACTCTGTAGATCAGGTTGGCCTTGTACTCAGGTTTGCCTGCCTCTGCCACCAATACTCTGATTTAAAGCTTGTTAAATTAAAGGATTAAAGGCATATGCCACCACCGCCCAACTAATATAAAATTACACACACACACACACATGCATACACACACACCCATAGAGAAGTGGTGGAAAATGGGAACCGGGGAGATGTTCTGCTATGGAGAACTGCTTTTTTCCTTGCCTGATTCACTCTGTAGTCCCTGCCCTGGCTGACTTACGGCTGCCCATCTCCAGCATCCTGCCACCTCACCCTGGCAAGCAGAGATGGCCAGGCCATGTGCATCCCATTGCAGCTGTGGAGAGCATGGAGTGATGCTGGCGCCTCAATCACTTTCCCCTCCCGGAAGGAGCCATCAAAGACAGGATGTTTCTCTCTAGGAAGCAGGATGTGCCCCGGCTCTGATTGGGCAGTGTCAGCCTGGCTTGACTGGCCTCTGGGAAAGGTGGAGTAGATGCCTAGATCTGAGGATTAAAGGACTGCCTTGGGTCAGGATTCTGACCTTCCTCCTTGAGATCATTGTTGGGTCGGGGCTTCCTTGGGAAAATTTGAAGCTAGTCCTTGTGCTGACCCCATTCCTAAGTACCCAGGGGAAACCTGGCCTGGACTTCTGATGGGTCCTTTCTGCTGGCTTCTCTGTAGGACCTTGGGAGGCATGAAGTTGAGCTGTTCCTAGGGCAAACCTCTAATCAGGGAGCTGGGAAAGCAGATTCTGATCCTAGTCGTGTTCTCTAAGCAAGCCCATGCTCCTGAGCCCCTCCAAGTGTATGTGTGCCAAGGACTGCCAGAGATGGTCTTCCATCGATTGGTTCAGAAGCTATGAGAGGGAGTGAGGACATTTGACCTGCCTAAGCCTCAAATCCCCTTCCTTTAAAATAGGGGTGATCATTTCACCCTCCTGCATGGTTGTATTGAGGTGCAGAACCTTTCATGCCTGTTCTCCTGGCCCTGGTGCCACACAGAAGCTACCCAGTAAAGGGGAATAGCTGACAGCCAGAATTTTCCTGTGCATGGTCAGTTGAAGGGAACACCTTGTGCTCCTGACCCTTGAGAGACCCCTGCCCTTTCCTGTTTCCCCTAGTCTCATGCTATTGCCTCATAGCATGGGGTGGCCAAGCTGGGGCTGTGGGAGGAGCAAAAGCCAGGCTTTCAGCTGCCTGGAGTGTCTCTTGCCAGGCTGTCCTGTGGGTGGCTGACCTCCTGGAGCTCTAGAGGTGCTGGCTGGAGGCCAGACTCTGTTGGGTGGGCATGGTTACCAGTCACCTGCTTGGCCAAGAAAAAGGGTTGAGCACCAGGAAGCAGCTGCTGGGGAGTGAGTTCTCTTTCTGGGGGTGGGAAGTGTGGGGGGGGAACAGGTGATCGGTCTTTGCAGATCTAGGAGTAAGTCTATTTAATCTTTATATCTTTTTTTATTTTATGTGTATGGTTGTTTTACTTGCAAGCATGTAAGTGCACCTAGTGCCTGCAGAGCCCAGAAGAGAGCATCAGACCCTCTGGGGCTGCATTTCAGATGTGAACAGCCATGTAGGTGCTGGGAATTGAACCTGGGTCCTCCAGAAGACTTGGCAGTACTCTTAACTTGCTGTGTCATCTCTCCAGCACCCAAATCTTTATATTATAGATTGCCTACTCTTACCTCCTAGACATTTAGCAGAAAGCATGAATTTTGGGGGTGACCTGGGGGAAGAGGGAGGGACAGTTGTCATTGGGAGAGCGCCTGCTGAGGTGCAGAGCCACTGGTCCTTGATGCTGTCCCTCTTAGAGATACTGAGCCCTGACAATGGAGAAGAGTTTTAAGCTGTTTTGAAATTAAAGTCTTTTCCTTAAGCCTTTGATACTGTGGAATTTTTATTATTATTATTATTATTATTATTATTATTATAAGCAGTATCACCACATTAAAGGGAACTTTTCGGGAGGAGAGGCTGGGGAAATAACTCAGTCAGTAAAGTAGAACAAGAACTTGAGATTGATCCCTGGAAGCCATGGTTAAGGGTGTGTGTGATTGGGGGCGTGGCTCAGAGGGTAAGGGCACCTGCCCACAAGTCTGATAACCTGTTGCATATCTGGGTCATATACAGTGGAAGGAGAGAACTGACTTGTGTAAGTCATCCTTTACCGGTGTGCCATAGTGCACATGTGCCCCCCCCACACATAAAATGCACACACAGACACACATGCATGAATACACACATGCACATGCGAGTGAGCACCAGGAAACTTTTCATTTTTTGAGACAGGGTCTCACTGTGTAGACCAGGCTGGTCTCAGACTCATGAAGAGCCACTTACCCCTGCGTCCCAAGTGCTGGGATGAAAAGCATGCACCACCACGCAGAACCTTAGTCTGTTTGCCTCTTGAGCCCAACCTGTTCTCAAAAGGATTAAGCCCAGTCCTTTCCAGGGATTGCATATCTGAGCAGAGTTGAATGGATAAATGCCCCCCCTCCGTGTGCCACTGCCTTCTGTTTGGGGAACTGTTCTTGTGGCTGCATGGCCTCTGGACAAGCACCCCACCCCTGCCCTACCCCACCCTCACCCCTCATGGTTTCGTGGCAGTCCACAGATCCTTATGCTTCCTCATTTTCTCAGCCCGCCCCTTACTGCTAAGCATCTGGTTCTTCCGTGCCTGTTCTCTTGTGAGTAGGCTTTGATGGTGAGTATTTGTGCATTTGGGGTTTTCTCCTCCTTTGACACAGTTCCACGGGGTCTGTTCCCAGATGTGGAGGTGGCTGAATTACTTCCGCTCCCCTCCGCAGCTCCCCCACAGTTGTGCCCCCTCGGTCCTGAGGTCCTTAGGATGTGAGCAGTTCTTGGGATGCGGTGCTATGACTGTCCCTGCCTTGTGGAAACGTGCCGCCACCCCCCCACATACACCTTTCCAGCTCTCTGTTGAGAAGTTGATAGACAACACAGGAAGGTCTGACATCTCCCTAGGGGTGATTCATTTGCAAGTGTTACTTGGGGGAAACTTTCAGGTTGTCAGAGATGTGAGTTCTAGTACCACCTGGGTGTCCCTGAACTCCGTGACCTTTGGCAAGTCACCTGTCCTTACCCCACCCCTTCTGTGGCTCCAGAGAGCTACATTTTAGCACCCACCCCTACTCCTGGGCTACGTGACAAAAATCTAGTAATGTGTGGGAAGAACTTAGCAGAGCATCCCAGCTGTCCTTTAGTGTCTACAGTGGATTGATTCCAGGTCCCCTGGGATACCAAAGTACACAGATGCTCAAGTCCCTTCCATGAGACAGCCTAATATTTGTGCATATCTCATGGGGTGCCTAATCTCTAGATTCCCACAGTACCAAATGAGATGTGGATGCTATGAAAATAGCTGTATGACATTGTTTAGGGTTCTACGTGTTCAGTAGTTATGTGTGTAGTGGAGGGGTGTGCTCACCTGGGCATGCGTGTGGAGGCTGAGCTAGCCATCAGAATGCCTTCCTTGTTTTCCCACCTTTTAAAAAACTTAATTTTATTTATGATTAGTGTACTAGTCTGTACATGTGTCTGTATTTGATGGTTGCTTGGGTGGGGGAGGGGCACACACTTGTCACAGTAAGTGTCCGAGGTCAGAAGACTGCTTTGTGGAACTGGTTCTCTCCTCCCGTGTTTCCATGGATTGCAGGGATTGGATTCTGGAGGTCAGGTTTGTGCGGTGGGTGCTTTCCTGCTGAGCCATCTTTCCAGTTCTCCACATTTTTTTCCCCTCCACATTTCTTTTACTTATAAAAACTTGTTTTTAGATTTATTTATTTTTATATGTTATAAGGGTTTTATGTCCAGATATGTACATGTGCCATATGCATGCCTGGTGCCTGTGGAGGCCACGTGGGTGATGGGAATCCAACCCAGCTATCCTAGCCAGCGCTGTTGACCACTGAGCCATCGCTCCAGTCCCCGCCTCACTTTTCAAGGCTGAGTCTCTCACTAAACCTGGCTGACCAGGAATCTCCCAGGATTCACCCATCTCTGCCGCACGCGTGTGGGGTGTATATATATGTATGTATGTTCAAAGCACTTGTATTCTGATCGAGTCCACAAATGGGGAATCCGCAGATTTAGAAGGCTGTCCATCTATTGACATTTCTTAAAGGACAAAAAACTAAACCTTAGTAATTACTGCATGGTTGGCAGTTTAACCTATACGGAGCTAAGCATGGTGGCGCACGCCTTTCACCATAGCACGTGTGGGGCAGAGGCAGGCAGATCTCTTGAGTTCAAGACCAGCTTGGTCTACTGGTGAGTTCCAGGACAGCCAGGGCTACATAGTGAGACCCTGCCTCAATAAATAAACAAACAAATAAATAAATCAGGAAAAAAAACCAAAAGCAACAAAACAAGAAAAACAAGAATTGTGTACACATACATACACATAAAGGACACTTCAGATAGGTCTTCCTTCCCTCCCTCCCTCCTTCCTTCCTTTTTTTTCTTTTGTTTCTTTAGAGACAGGATTTCTCTGTGTAACAGTCCTGGCTGTCCTGGAACTCACTCTGTAGACCAGGCTGGCCTCGAACTCACAAGCATCCACCTGCCTCTGCCTCCCCAGGTGCTGAGATTAAAGGCCTGCGCCACCACCTCCCAGCTCAGGTAGGTGTTTCTTACATGGTACCTCCACACTTTTGATTTTGAGCCTCTGTTTTAGCAGATGGAATCTGGAGAAGGGTTTAAAACATGACTTCAACCTGCAGTCTGGGCTGAGTCCCTTAAAGTGATGTTCCCATCTCTCAAAGCCTGATTCCTTATCCAACCCAGGTATTTTAGAGAGATGTTTGTCATGGGGAGGGAAGTGGGGTCATGATGTCATGATGGTGATTGTTCATGATTTGTCCCCAGCTTTTATTTCTCGGAATCTGGACTGTTTGGGACAGAGAGTGTCTTAAATCAGTACCGCCCAAGCTCCTTGTACAAACAGCAGACTTTGAGATACCGGGATCTTCTGCGACCACAAACCACACAAACCCTTAGAAGTCCTCCTCTTTAGCAATGTGTGGCGAAGCCCCCACAGCTCTGCTGTCCCTCAGCTGCCCAGCCCTGGCCTCTCCCTGTCTTCACTTCATAAAGGCTAGCGAGTGTTCCAGAGAATACCAGATCTTTCTCTACTGACAAAAGCCAGAGCTGCTGGTCTCTCTTAGAGGTGAGGCCTGCGGCAGCTTGGTTTTCTTACCCCTGAGATGTAAAGAAGCACTGGAAATTTGGACACTTCATCTCTGGACAGAGTTAAGTCCTGCCTAGGGGCGGGTACAGCATTGTCTCTGTGAGAGAAGGCATGACTCAGCTCTGGGAAAGGATCCCTGGAGTCCCCATGGAGGCTGCCCTTTGGCCCGCTCTGGGATCATGATCAACTGTTGGCCACAACTCTGAAACCCTCCCAGGATGTGTCCCCCGGTGTCCTCCCAAGCCACTCTCATGGCTTGCCTCCTCCATGCCCTAAACTCCAGAAAAAAATATTCGGACTGAATTTCTGTTTTCCCTCCACCATGACTTTCAGGTCTAATGCCACCTGGAACTTCCCAAGGTCTTGGTTTATATTCAACACCAAGGACCAAACTCAGCTGGCCTGTCCTCTGACCACGTGGGTTTTCATTCTATCCTTTAAATACTACAAGCATGTTCCCACCCCAGGGCCTTTGCACATGCCATGTGGTTTCTGTCTGCCCAGGTTTCACAGGGCTGCCTCCTGGCTGCTCGGGGTTCAATTCACAGTACCCCTTCCCTAGTGGGTCCTTCCGCTTTGTCCCCATTTCCCCACTGGCTCGCATCACCCAGTCCCCCTGTTGCACACACACCCCTCCCCAGTCTCCATCTGTGTGTGCCTTGGGAATGATAATGGGCCGTTGTCACTGCTCTGTTTTCAGAGCCTAGAAGAATACAGTCATCCCTCAGTATTCATGGGTGATTGGTTCTGGGATCCCCTCAGATACCCAGATCTTTCAGATATTTGAGTCCTTTGTCTAAAATTGCATGGTTTGCATATAACCTGGGTACGTCTTACTGTGTCCTTCAAGTAGGCTCTGGGTTCCTTGTACACACACAACGCGTGGGAATGGTTGATAGAGTTGTACAATCTTGTTTACAGTAAAGGATATGTGTGCATATTTGGTGCCCTGTAGTTTTTCCCCCTGCAAATGGTTTTCAGACTGTGGTTGGCTCAGTCTTCAGGTGCAGAAGGAACCCTTGCAAGTACAGAGGGGTGGCTAAATGCCAGTATTGTGGGGTTCTGCAATAACACAGTAAGTGAGTGAGAGAGCAAATGAATGAATGGCAGATGCAACCTCTTAGAATCCGTCCAAGTGAGGGGCTAAAGTTACCATGTGTAGTGTCCTCTTCTATCTGGCCACATTGCCTGGAGCTGGTGTCAGAGGGAGAACCAGGAAAGGACGGACAGAGGGCGTGGCTGCCCTTGGCAGTGGCGGTGGGCGTTGAAGCTTGTGTAACTCTGTATACTGACTGGGGTGAGCCTCGGGTCAGCTGCACAGAGAGAGGCCAGCCTACCTGCCTGTGTCGGGAGCATAGCTCTGGTTCCTGCCTAGGACCGGGATGCCAGGGACAGGTCGCTGCCTGGGCATTTAGAGTGGGACATATTGGTGCTGCCTCACCTGTTTGTCAGTCTGCTGGCCAGTCTGGGAGGGTACTTTTCACCGTTCATCCCTCCAGAGAGGGTGGCGCAGACCCAGGCAAAGGCTGTGCTGTGTTCCCAGAGTCCTGGCTGGGTGTGGGGTTGGTGGATGGGCTTGTTGGTGTCCTAGGGAAGGTGCCGGTTCCAGAAAGTCTTGCCCTCTGAGGCTCAAGAGGACTAGGGGGCATTGCAAGCTGCTGGCCAGTTTCCCCTGTCTACCCAGGAAAGTGGGGTGTGGCCTCCGGGTGGGACCAGGTATCCACCTGGTCTCATGGGACAGCCAGTTTTAGCCACTTCCCCAGAGCTGAGTCATGGTGTTTAGCAACACTCCTCCCAAAGCCACAGCCCCTGCAGTCTTATCCCTTTCAGAAGGGAGGTGGAGGCCTCCAGGGCCAGCCCCAGGCAGGCCCTCGTTCTGCTTCCCCCCCAATGCCCCTGACCACCTCTCTGTTAGAAGCTTGGGTGACTCATTGTTGCTTGGGCCCTTGAAACCAACACTTCAGGGTTCAGTTTTCCTTGACCCTAAAGCTTGCTGCTGGGCCACCTGTGCTCAAACTCTGAAGACCCCGGAGGATGAGCCTCATCTCATGACTGGGGTGGCAGGAGAATCTCTTGCTAGATTTGGAAAATCTTGTCTCATGCCACACAACCTGTACCCGGTCTTGGGAGCGAGATCACAGGAGGTAGAAAGCACTGTGCAGACCTGTCATTGCTTTTCAGGAGGCAGAGGAGGGGCTCTAGGTCTGGCCTAGAATGCCATGCATGGACGTGGGGTGCCACACTGATTTTCATTAACTGTCCCTACTCTCCCTTTCTCAATAGCCCCACTGGCAAAGCAGTGTTGGGGGAAGAGGACAGTCAATGGGATTATGAAGGCTTCCTCCTTCCCTCTGTTATGCTCTAGATACTTGGTCCCTCTGGGTGGCTGCGCAAGCATCTCTGGAGAATCCTGGGCTGCCGAGCCTGTGGTTCCCGCAACCTTTTCTTCCTATTGAGCTCTTCAGATGGGAAACCACAGTATGGCCAAGCTTGTGGGGTACGGGTTCCTAGACTTAACAGTGTGGCCTTTCACAAATCGATACGATCTTGGATACCTCTCCTGCCTCTCCCTTGCTCTCGTGTTCCTGTTTCTTATTTTCATTTTTGCCTCCTGGGGCATTAGGGAATAGGCACCCTGATCATTCCAGATGCCATGACCTGGGGGGTTGGGATGGTGGTGGATGCTGCTGGTATCTTAACAGAAGAGACCAGGGGTGCTGCAAATGACCTACCACTCAGCCAACACCACCCCCAATTTAAAAAAAAGTTGACTGTCCCCGTGTATCCTCAGGCCATCGTAGAAAAATGTGTCTGTTTTTAGAGGCAGCAGGCTCCTTCCTGGACCTCCTGGGCAAGTGGTAGGGGACACTCAATTGGTGGTGGGCAGCGGACAGGGCTCTAGTACAGTACCCAGAATCAGAAGAAAGCCTTAGCAGGTGCTCGCCCTGGGCTGGCAGTGCTCACTGCGGTGTGAACCCAGCTGAGGCTGAGTCACTACCTCAGTGACCCTGCTTTCTCATCCGAAAGATGGAAGAGTCTGGTGTCCCTTCCAGCAGTGTGGGAGTCTAGCACGCTGGGTGAGGAACCTTCTGTTCACCTGACAGCAGAGAAACCAGAGGGGTCGCCAGGGTCACATTTTAATGACAGAGACCATGCCTCCCTTTTTCTTTCCTTTCTTTTTCCCTTTTTTTTACCCCTCTAATTGGGATGTGGGGAACTAGAGCGGTTCAGAGCACTGCTGCTCTTCCAGAGGACCCAAGCTTGGTTTCTAGAACCCACGTGGTGGCTCACAGCTCTTACTCCAGTTGCAGGGGATACAACGCCCTCTTATGGCCTCCCTGGACATTGCATGCATGTTGTAGACATACATACATGCACCCCACACACTTAGAAAGGAAAATGTGTGTGACACGCACATCACACCACAGTCCATGTGTGAACCTCCCGCCTAACCGCCCACCTTGTTTGAGACAGGTCTCTTGGTAACCACGGTGTAGGTCAGGTTAGGGAGCCTCCATGTGTCTGTGAATTCGTTGTCTGCCATCTCTCTGTAAGTGGAAGGATGCAGATACATCTAGATTTACACAGATTCTCAGGCTCCAAACTCAGGTCCTCACACTCGAGTGGCAAGCATTTTACCCATTTCCTCAGCCCTTTTTTTTGTTAGGCTAAAGAGAGTTTTCCTCAAAATTTGTTCAGGGTGACTCTGAGGTGGCCCAGGTCACTTGTGTAGTAGATCTACCTGCCATTGTGCCTGGTTCCTCTTGGTGTCTGCTGTGAGACCAGCAGCGTGATTGCTTGGGTGTTGCTCTCGGTGGTGGGGGTGGCCATCAGACTGGCTGTTTGATGTGGAATGACAGACCATAGGGGAAGATGCAGGGAGCAAAGAGAGGTCAAGCGAGGTGCCCAGAGGCTGTGCTGTGGGCTGAAAGGGGCTGACATGAAGGCCGACAGGGAGAGATACTGAAGGACTGCGTGAGGTTGGGGTGGCGATGGCCCCACTTTAAATGTTGAAATCCAGCTGTGTGACACACGGGTGCTAGACAGGAATTAGAACCGAGACCTGTTAGAACCCTCTGGAAGCCTTAGCCTGACAGGAAGGTTAGAGTGCAGCTGGCAGGGACAGTGATGTAACAGGTGCCTGTCAGGAGAGGGGACATTTAAAATGCCGTGTGACGCAGGTAGTCTGGAGGACTAACTCTGGATATGGAGGCCTCTGGAGCAGCACTGTCCCTCCTTAGGGTTGTTGTGGGCACCAGATGTTGGGGTGCTGGAAGAGGATACCTCGTATCAAACGCAAGCAGGGAGGGTAAGATCAAGGAGCAAGGGAAGGGTAGGTGGCTGGCAGTGACATTAAGGAGGGCAGCAGAAACAGGTCCTGGGAGGTGTCACTGTGGTTGGGTTTTT
>LOJH01010188.1:2653-27681 GCA_001685095.1 Ellobius talpinus
TTCTTTCTTTCTTTCTCTCTCTCTTTCTTTCTTTCTTCTTTTTTTATTTTTTTGATTCTTTTTCGTTCAACCTACAAAAGAACTGTAATGAGATAAATATTATATTTTTCATGAGCCTCAAGAGAGGTCCAATAACCTATCCAAAGTCAGAATGCAAATTGTGGATGTGAAAGGTGGGTTCTGCCCAACTCCTGTTTAAGCCATTCAAGCCATACTACCTAGTGACCCCAAGTAGAAGTACCTTGGGTTAATTTCACATCTAAAAAAAATCTACCGATTAAGGAAAGATACAATGTATGTCCTCTGGAACTGGAAAGTTGAGAGTTTGGTGTCTAAAGATACCTATCTTCCAATAGGCTGGTCCACAGAACCTGCACAGCTAGCATACCTAAAATTACATTGAGCTGAGCTGAACCTAACAAAGTTTAGATATCCTGTTGGTGACGAAGATAGATAGTACAATGATTCTCTTCCTACGATGTCATGGAAGAAAGAGGAACACTTTCTCTAAGGCTAGTAGAACCCAGGCACCCACAATCCAGCACAGCTTCTATCTTCCTGCTGTCCCGAGTAAAGTAGACATCACTAGAGAACCATGGAACTCTGAAAGATTAAAAAAAATGGGCCTGGAAGCCAGGGATGCAGCTCAGTTGTGAGAATGTTTTCCCAGCATGCACAAAGCCCAAGTTGTTCCTTCTTTGGGTCGCTAGCTAGTACCACATACAGCATTGTGGCATGCCTAGAATCCCAGGAGGTGGAAGCAGGAGGACCAGAAATTCAAGATCACAGCTTAATAGCTCATTTAAGGCTAGCCTGGGATGTATGAGACCTTGCCAAGAAAAAAAAAGTAAAAGAAACACAAAAGAAAACAAGACAATGGACCTGTGACCTTTTGTCACTTCCAAAGTTATATTCTGTCCTCTTCCCATAAATCCTTTACATCTTGGAGGAAATGTTTTTAAGCCTTTGTTATGATGAGTTCTTTCACCCTGTTCAAAGGAAATTGAGGAAATGTTTTCCTCTTAGCAAAGCTCATCTTTGTTAAGTTCTGAATAGTCAAGTCCTCCAGTAAATCCTTTGTCAGAATCTCCCAATATTTTCTGGTGTGGCCTTTAGCCCTGTGTACACATTTCCTTTAACATGCCACTTTTCCTGGTGACAGGTTCCCTAAGGAAGCCTGTTTCCCACAACAGTGTGTCTGAAGTGATAAACTCTCTGCAATTGTACACAGCTAAACTTGGACTTTCAAACACCGGTCACCCCCAGTCTATTACACGCTTACAAATCTTTGTTTTGCTGTCATTCGCGGGGCGGGAAGGGGGAGTGTACATCATTTGGACAAGGAATTGTTCCCCCTTAAATTAACTAGGGGATTTTTCTCATCCCTAGCCCTTTTACATGCACAACCTGTAGTTCATTTTAATTTCTCCTGGCAGTCCCAGACAACTGGATTGCATGACTTCACATCACAGGAGGCGCAGGGCTTTGAAATGAAAACAATCACACTTCTTCAAAGAAGAACAAACTATGATACCTGTGCTAAAGTAATGCAATAAATTGTCCCTACCTTTAGCGATGCAGCCCTTAGGCCAGAGAACACAGAATAGTCTCTAAGATATTAGTTACATTTCCTGGATAGCTCGAATTCTGATTAGCACAGCTGGTGAGCTGGACTCACTCAACCCCTGATCATTCACAAAAGGTCACCTTACAGATGCTGTCTATTTTTCCCGCTCAATTTTTTTTACTTTTTAAAGAATGTTATTATTTTATCAAGCGGCATATGCCTGGGTGTTTCTGCGAAAGGGAGAGGAAAGAAAAGGTTTGGGGTATGGAATAGAAATCAGTAATTATGCTCTGCTAAGCGCGTCATAGCCGTCCAGCTGGCACAATTAGAGAAATAGCTGATCAGTTCCAGTTATTGGTTCTGCTAACATGTTTGTTCACGGTTACTTCTTGTCTAATTAGTTTTTCTCTGCTTTCTTAGTCTAAAAGCATACCTTTCCAGACAGGGCTATTTTCAGACATTAGTGACCAAAGCTTCCTTTGGTTGCTTTTGACATTTTTTTATACAATAGTTTGCCTATTCATTTATTCAGTTAGCTAGGAGATGGCCTGAAAGCAAGACTTTTCTCTGAATTCCTTATTGAATTTCAAATCTGGATTTTTACATGCTTCTCTTTTTTAATGGATATATCAGCAGCAGCGTTGGTACAGCTGCACTGGGAGCTGTTATCATCAGAAAATGCCTTGGTACCAGGGCTGTCTCCACAAATTGGGGCAAGCTTGGGAATGCCTGAAAGATGCTTGTGCCTGTCTCGCTTGGTGAAACTCATGAGAAGCGTTCCTACTCCCTTCTGCTGAGTAGGAAAACGGAACTCAACGTAATTTCCATTTCCGAAATGCAGATTATACAAAAAAATGGTTCACTGTTGTTTTTATATTTTTTTTGGTGGTTTTCCCCCTAATTAAAAAAAAATCAAAGTCAAAAATCCAACCTTGATTTCCAGGACAGAAAGCCCATAGACACGGTCCCAGCAAAGCCTCTCTCCAGTTCTGTCTGTAGAACAAGGGCATATGGCACCAGAGTCTTCGCCTTTGTCAAAGGTGATGAAATAAAGCTTTAAAATATGGCAGTAGATGCAAGTGTGAAATGGATGTGCAACACGGGGGACTCAGCAGAGCAGTTTACCAACCAAGTTCACCCTGGCTCAATAGAGGGCTCTCACTGGCGATGGCAGCTGTCACCCGGACTGGAGGACACCACTGGACTGTCAGGATTTAGCCATTCCAACTGCACCCATCATAAGTGCTGCTCTTTTTTTAAAATGTCTTTTAATGCAAGATTTAGAAGCGAGAGCATTTGTTTACCTAAATATTAAGCTGGCACAAAACAAGAGCTTTAAACATTCCAGTCAGGGATTTTCCTCTCAGTCAAAGAGGACCGTATTGCACTGTTTTTATCTGGTGTTTTACTGTTCGTCGCTGATCTAGTTGGTTTGGTCGCTATAAAGCTTTAATGCCGTGGAGGATGAGCCCATTTTCTTTCTCAAACAAAAGAGCATCCTGCAGATTACAATATTCCATTAACTTTACAGCATTGCTTCAGGACTGTACTGAGGCACAGGGACACTTTGACTCAAACGATAGAAAATTAATTTTCACTTTTTATGGCATTGGCAATGGCAAATGACCAATGACAGAGTTGCTGCAGCATAAGAATAACACAGGAATTTTGATTTTTATGATGCTCGAGGAAAGTAAAATAGACAATTAAAATCTTTAACACTACCTGCATCTAGCCTAAACACCCACCAAAGACTGCAATTTGAAGTGGAGGAAAGGAAGAAAGAAGGAAAGAACGAACGAACGAACGAACGAACAAATGAAAGAAGAAAGAAAACTTTTAACTTGTCAGCTTTAATTTACATTTTTTGTTAATTATACTTAAATGTTATATACATAATAGTAACAAAAATGAATTCTATCAAATTAGCAATAAATAGTTAAACTTTAAAAAAAAAGTCTTCAACAAAGGCAGATGGTGATAAAAGCCTGGACCAAGCCACCCGTGACACAGGGCCAAGTCTAGCCCCCTGCCTTTTTATAAATAAAGATCTTTGGGGTGCACAGCCACGTTGACTTGTGCTCTGTGTCTACTTTTGCATTACAGTAGCAGAGCTGGGTAGCAGCCCTGGAGCTGTAGGTCTTACGTGCTCAATATATAAAAAGCCCAATATATCCATTGGGCTTTTTCTCTGTGATTGAAACAGAAAGGGTTTAGGTATTTTCCTCCCCAGTAATGATCCCTTTAAATAACAAAGTAAGACAGAAGTTCTCTTACTCTTTATTATTTGTCCCTGTGTTCATAATAAGCGACATCCAGGGAAAATAGCATCAACTTAAGATAGTAGACTGTTTCCAAGAAGGAATCAAGACAAGAATAAGCTGGCGACTGGAGAAGAGGGTCTCCCCAGGGAAGAGCACAGCCATTGATTGTCCAGTGCCAAACAGCCCTGAAAACATACACACAGATAGCATGGACTGAACAGGTTATATTTAGAAATATACATGTATATACATGTAATAACAATTCTTTATTTTTGAAGGCCATAAATCTGAAGGTGATCAAGGAGGTATGGGAGGATCTGAAGGCAGAAAAAGGAAGGGGAAAATGATGCAATAAAGTTGTAGTTTCAAAAAAATTTAAAGAGAAATTGAGATGTGAGATTATCTCTGAAAAAAAAAATCAATGTGATGATCTTTTCATTTACTCAGCTACGCAGAGGCACTGTGATCAGCAGGGGCTACTATCGCCCTCTCCTTTGCTTGTGGCTGTTTGTGTGTTTGTTGTTTTTGAGACAGAATCCCACACGTCTCACGCTGGCCTTGAGCTCATTATATAACTAAGAATGCCTTTGAACCCTGACCCTTTTACCTCCACCTCCCAAGTGACAGGATTACAAACAGATACCACTAGATATAACTAGATACCACCTAGTTTATATGGTGCTGGGGTTGGCACCCTGGTTTCACGCGTGCTAGGCTAACACTACAAACTGAACCATGTCCTCTGCCCTTTCTCCACATTATTTATTCAGTTTCTTAACAATGGGTAATACTCTAATGATGTGAAAATTGCCCAGTTTTATACCTTTGTCTGCCAACTAACTCCTTGGGTTTTCTTCACACTGTGGCTTCCACTAGTTCCCATTGTTTGTGTTCAACCATCTACTCCCCAAAGCCACTTTGCATCTGTCATCTCCCCTCCTCGCAATCAGAAGTCTCTGCCTCTCTTTCCCTTCCCCCATTCCTACCAGGATGACTCACTTTACCATTTCCAGCCATCCTTCCTCCTCCTTTCAAGTATATCCATCAGAGAGAATCCAAACTCCATTTATGGGAGTATGGAGACTAACAACATAAAGATCCCACACCTCCTTCCCCCATTGGCTTTCATTGCTGGAGTGATTACACAGCATCCATCAATGCCTCAACATGAAGGCCACCCTGAGCACTGTGGGGCTGTCGTTTGGCCACTGAGAGTGACAGTAATACCTCTCAAAGGTATTCAGAGCATGCAACCAAGTTCCTGCCCAAGCCCATATGCTTGCTATGCTATACCTGCTCCAATCATGGCATGTCTTTCTTTTAGTATTAAAACCCATGAGGGTATTCTATATCTTGGAATGTCCTGATGGCTATCCTGTTAATTCATTAAAGAAGCTAAAGCATGTCCTGAAAACTACATGTCCCAACATACTTTATCCCCCGCCTCTTATGTCTGTCTTCTATCCCTCTGCTGCTCTCCCTTATCATCTCTTTGTTCAAGGCCCAGACCTCCTTGCTCACCATCCTAAGGCCTTTGAACTTTTTGATGCTTCTACCCAGTCACTTCCATGGCTTATCCTCCTCACTTCTGGCAAGTGTCTATTCATACATCAAGTTCAATCCCTCACACAGACTCACCATCATCCACTGTCCTGGTTTTCTTTCCTGTTGCTCTGCTGCTATGATAGAACACTGATTAGAAACAACTTGGGTAGGAAAGGGTTTCTTTGGTTTACAGGCTACAGTTCATTACCCTGGGGAAACCAGGGCAGGAACTGAAGCAGAGACAATGGAGGAACACTACTTACGACTGCCTTTCTTACCTAACCCACCTATCAAGACGTGGAACATCCTACAGTGGGCTGGGATCCCATCAGTTAGCAATAAGAAAACGCCCCACAGGCCAATATGATGGAAGCAACTCCTCGGCTGAGATTTCTTCTTTCCAGATATGTATACATTGTGTCAAGTTGACAAATGCTAACGATGAGTACCCGCCATCACCCACTCATTCCCGCTGTCACCCACTCAGACCTGCCACGGCCTGCTAAGACCCGCCATCACCTATTTGCCCTTACCCCTTGATTCCACATAGCTAGTTAATGGAAGTGTGCTTCTTCCCTGCACTTCTACTACCTCTTCTATTCCATGGGTTTCATCCCATAATTTGAAGGTCCCTTTCCCATCCCAAATTCCACATGTCATCAGGCCTTTGTTACAGCTCTCCTAATGACCAGACAGCATTGCTGCCCAGCTGCCTGGAAATCCACGAGTGGTCTTCTTGGCCCACCCCCACCAGCTTCCAGATGGCACAGCTCTTCCAGACAGCAAATCCTAATACGCGGAAAGCAGGAGCAGGCCACAGTACTCTTGGCCTACAGAGGAGAGGACCTCTAGGGTGAACCTCATTATATAGCCATATGACAGCCCTCTCCCTTGACATATGGGTTGGGAGTTGGGATGGCAGTCACCTCATCTAGTTTCTAAATTGCTAAAGGGCAAAAGAGCATTTCTTTGAACCAGGTGAAACCTCACAGTGGTTAGCACAGTGCTTTTAAGTATGCGTTGCAGAGGTAGTGAGAGACATTAGAAATTAGGGAACAGGAAAAGAAGGCATTGTCTTGGTTGGTTGCCTAGAATCATTGCCATCAAATAATGGGCATAGTAGAAGTGTGGCCCTCTGTGCTCAGGAGGCGCTATTTTGACATGCGCAATAAACGCACAGAAAGACACAAACACAATGAGTGTGTATACACAGGGGATCGCAACAACTTTATATCTGAATGACTTCATACTCTTTTCTGTCAGTAATGGTGGGAAAGATGCCGGCCATGTCCCCTCTTTCCATCCCAGGCCCTCTCTGTACGATCACAGCTCCACTTCACCCCAGTCCCTACATTTACCCTGCATCTGCCTGGCCTCCAGCTCCTCAGGCAAGAACTTCCAGTCTCTAAACTCACACCAAGAGTCCTGGTTTTGGTGGAGCTGTGGGGGTGCAACAGTGAGAAAAGTAATGAGCACGTCACTAACTGCTAACGGAAGCATGTTTCGTTTCCATGGGAAATCGCATGCAAGGTATAAATGAGACAGATAAAGGCTTATGAAGCGCTATCCTTGCTGGGGACTGCTTCGTCAAAGTGGGGACAAACACTTGTGAGATCCCAGAATTGTAACCTGCAAGAAATGCAATGATGATAAGCACAAACAAAGAAACCAACTCACCGCTAAGTCCAGGGTTGGGAGGTGTAGCAGTTGGGAGTCTTGGAGAAAGACCCATCAGCAATATCTCCCCTCCTCTTCTTCCAGTCTACCTGCAAAATGCGCACTGTCTTGAGAGTGTGTACTTTCTCCCCCTCTTTAGTAAGTGAAGCTCAACTAAAAGGCAAGGACATGATTAATGGGGTGTGAGTTAAGTGCAAAATTTCACACTTCTTTACACAGGTCAAGCCACACGGCCGGACTTCTTCAGTCTTATATGGAGTCAGAGTGTGGAATGGTGACGAGCCATCTTCAGGCAAAGGGCACGACCTTCAGGATTTCAGACGTGGAGTGGAGAGGTGCACGAGCCCAGCACAGCTGAGATGTGTGACATTCTGGATGTCGAGAGACAATACAAGGAGAGTATCAATTTCTACTTTCTTTAAAGCCATTGTATTTTAGATCTGCCATTAAAACAAACTAGATTGTATCTTAATACTCAATTATTGAAAAAATAAAAGTGAAGATTTCCAAAGAGTGGAAAGCTTTCCCAGTATGATTTAATCAATGATAAATGGATTTGCGTTTTTAAATCAGTGTTCTTGATCCAAGCAACACAAGAAAGATGGGTAGCCATGTGGAGAAATGAATGAGCTGCTTGTTAAGATCCCACAAGAGCACATCCACAGAGACAATAGGCATATGAAAAGGTACTCACTCTCGTTATCTCATTATCGGACCGAAGTATTCCACCCCAAAGCTTCCACAAAGTCTGGATTTAAAAGCATTGACACACAAATTGTTGGTGGCAATGCATAGCCCTTGAAATTTTTCTGTGCTGCTTGCTACTGGGAAAAAAAAGAATGTCCCAGTGGTGTTTTCAAATTTCTACTGGCAGGCATTGACATTTGCATATTTTGCAGGCCATGGTGGTACACGCATTTAACCCCAGCACTTGGGAAGCAGAAGCAGGTAAATCTCTGTGAGTTTGAGGCCAGCCTGATCTACAGAACAAGTTCCAGCACAAACTCCAAGGCATCAGAGAAACCCTGTCTCGAAAAACCAAAAAAAAAGAAAGGAAAGAAGGAAGGGAGGAAGGAAAGAAGGAAGAAAGAAGAGAAAAAAGAAATGTGCATATCTTGAGTCTCAAAGCATAAACTGCTTTTGTTGCGGTGATAAAATACTATGGACCAATGGCAACTTTTGAAAGAAAGATTAGTTGAAAGAATGGCAGCAACCAACCAAGACAGGAAACTGAGGGAATCACATTTTCGATCACACGCAAAAAGTAGAGAATGCCCCACCAGAAGTGGGATGAATCTCTATAATCTCAAAGCCCACTCCCAAGGACATTTTTCCCCCAGGTTTTACCTCCTAAAAATTCCATCTACTTTCCCCAAAAGTACCAGTGTTCAAATATGGGAACTGATAGGTACCATTTTGCATTTAACTCACCACGGTCCACTGCCACCCCACAGGCTTATGGCCATGTCATGATGAAAAATACATTTAGTCCAACTTCAAAAGTCCCAAGTCTTTAGCAGTCTCAACACTGTGCGAATCCAAAACCTAAAGTCTCTTTTCAGTCTCAAGGCATGGAATTCTGAAAAAAAAATGGTGGGAAACTATTGTTATCTAAAACAGCTTAGGTGAGCATTTTCAAACCTAAGGAAGATGAACAAAGCTAGCCACAGAGCGTAGAGGGAATTCCTCACCTTCGCACCAAGCAGCCTTCCCAGCCGTAATCTAGATTCTAGGGAATTCTGGCCCCTAACTTCCTTTTGCTGCTTGATCCCTTTATAACATCAACACAATGAGGATATTCAACATTTACACATACTTTCTCCTAACCTAGCTTAGCCAAGTGAAGCAGAAGCAAAGTCTAATTGACAAGTTGTCATAAGACTTCACAACACATTCTTCAGAATGCTGTTTCCACTGCTGTAACAAAGTCCCGAGGAAGTCAACCTCAGCGAGAAAAGATTTACTTTGGCTCAGGTTTCAAGGTTTTGGTCCACAGTCACTCTGCTCCATTGTGTCCAGATGGGTGGGGAAGCAGAGCCTCATGGCTAGGAGACCAAAGCCACCTACATCCTAGCAGCTGGAAAGCAGAGGTTCTGTGAAACAGGAAGACACCAAGGACAAGAGAAGGTCTCTAGGGCATGTTTGCAAGAACATACCTCTTTCAAGTACATCCCAAACCCTCAATTTCTATTCATCTCCTCCTGATAGCCTATCAGATGATAAACTTATCCGCGCATTAATCTGTTAGTGAAGTCGGAGCCCTGTGATCCATTCATTTTCACAATGCCCCATTTCTGAAGATTGCTCCACTGCAAATGAAGCTTCCAGCATATGAACCTTGGGCGGATGGCAATTTGAGTTCCAAAGCGTAAGGAAACACAACATAAGGAGTTTCAGAAAATAAATGCAGAGAAAATGGGTTTCCAGTGTCTGAGTGCATGGCTGGGGCTGGGGCTGTGATGAAGTCAGGGATGCGACTGTTTGAGAGAAGAGAGAGGATCTGGGTCGGGAAGGTGCAGGCTGGAGGCCTCACAAAGCAAGGTAATTTTAAGTCATCTGACCCTGCACCAGAAAGAAACCTTGCCTAGAAAATGACGCTCAGGAGATAGACGGCTCTGCATCCTAATCAGGGCGCTACAATTTACTATTTGCATGACCACAGTCAAATGACATTAGCCTTTCTGAGGCCCTATCTGCTAAATGGGAGGGGAGGGTGGCTGTTTTTATCTTGCAGCAATTTCGTGAGGAGTAAATGAGGCAAAAGAGTATCTGGCATCCAGATAGTACTCAGTAAATTTAAACAGTAATCATTTCTATAATTACTACTAATTTTATTATTGTCACTATTATATGCACAGCTTCGCAGGAATGTTGCTATTAAGCTATGTGATTCATTCTAATTCGCTTCCTGTGATATAGGCAATGCCTATGGACTGCTAAATCTGCAGGAGAGATTTCGCGTTCAGATTTATTGACTGGGGCTTCAGTGTTCTCCTAACACTTTTAATAAATTACCTTCTAGCAGTCCTGATGGCACTGGTGTGATATGTGTCCATTAGAGGCAAATATATGTGAAAGCAAACAACAAAATGCTATTTGGCCAGACTGTATTCCTGAACTTCCTCTTTCTATGTGACTGTGTGGCACAGGCCAACCGAGAAGGGAAACAGTGACAATTGTACAGATACCTCAAAAAGCAAGCAACTAGTTCAAAACAAATGCCGTGGAAAACTCAGTGTTCTTGTTTATGTAAGGAGGCTCAGCATGGCGCCGTTCAACTTTACAATTTCTTACCGCTGCGCCACTTTCTTTATGCCCCTAATTCTAGTTTCACTTGCTTTTAAAAGGCAATATTTAGCATTTTATATAAACATACCTCTGAAATATAAAAACATTGTTTCTAGACAGGGGCTTTATACAGAAATACCTATGGTAACACTATCAAAGGTCATCAGCCACAGAAATGCTCTGGTTTGCTAATAATTGGAATTCAATCCTACCCCTTAAATGTGTATGCCCCTTCTTTTCTTTTTTTATTACAGCCTGGATTTGTATACTATTTTGAATGCTCACATTTCTACAGTCATTTGCATAGCACAGAAAACATATTACATAACAAGTCAGTCAAGCTAAATTATAGGCAGTTCTTTTCAATCAGGCCACTGTGGTTCTGTGTTGCGCACTTCAGCTCCCTGTCTCCCACTGCTCAAATGTTGCCATGGTGACCAATTTTTGTCATGTACATTCCCAGGTCCCATGTGGCCCCCTTATTCAGAGCTCTTTGCCATTGCTACAGCGACCGCTAGCTGTTATCTCATTTTCTAATCTCCCCTTAGCAACACGTATCAGCTTTAAAGTTACCTGGGTGAGTTCTTGAAGCCTGAATATAGATGACATGTTACACAAGCAAGCAAATAATTTCATGGTAAATAAAATGATGATGGTAATAGCAGAGCACCAAGGCTACTTGAGCCGTCCTTAAGCAGGTGCTGTTCTGCGAGTTTGCTTCCTATTCAATATCTGTGTCTCTGTCAGGCGGCTGGAGAAATTGAGTGTTTTGAGACAAATGTAACAACAAGATGGCAAAACCCGAGAGCCGAGTTGGATCAGCCACGTTGCCATCTATCCAATCGTGAGCTGTTATAGCAACTAAAAATCACAGCCGCTTGGATACTGGAAGGAGGAGCTGAGCCGTGTAAAGACAGTCTCGGTTATCCATATGCCTCAAAGCAACAATGTCATATGGGTAAAGTAAATGTCACCTTGTTTTCCTCTTTAAATATTGTAGGGTGAGTGTCTTTCGAATAAAAACACAACCTCCAAAAAAAATCACAAGAAACCAGATCAAAGACATAAATAGAACAAAATATGCACAAGAGATCTCATCCAAGATCAAAGATGTGAATGTAATTGCCTAAGAAGTGCAGAACTCACCAGAACAGAATGTCTTCAATGTGGAAAGAATTCTACCCAAAAAAGAATAAGAAGAAAAGGAGGGGGCAAGGATTCTGGGGAATCAAACCCTCCACAAAGCCAGTAAAATGTCTGTATTTTCTCCTTTCCATCAAGCAAAAATGTCTATGCCATTCCGTAGACATGACCAAATGTGGGGCCAGGTTCACCAGCACTAAAGGACAGAGGCACACCAGAACAGCGTGTCTTCTACGGCTTTGCCTTTCTCACCAGAATTAACCCTGAAGACATTAATCTTTTACAGTGTTTCTCTGTAGTTCAACGTAGTTGCAGAGAGTTGACGAAAGTGTGAAATAATTAAGGTTGTGTTTCAGAGGGGAGCTTTGCTTATTAAAATGAAGTAATTAATTTAATGCATAGGAAAAAAAGAAAAGAGGCTATAGAGGGAGTTCCCTTTGTTAAATATTTATCACTTGAGTCCCGAGTGGATGTCACTTAGAGAAGCCATGATGAGAGATAGGGCACTGTCTGAAGAGAATAATAAGAGCATTCTACTAAATAGGGAGGGCTGATTTGGGGGGGAATAGTTCTTGGCCCTCTTAGACATTGTTTTTTATACTGCCTTGCTGACTGTGCTCGGTTTGAAGCAATTCAGTCTTTATTTCCAAAGTGCCCTGTCTCTAGCCCTAAGGGACCGTCATCTGGTCATCTCATCTGAGAGAGTGAAGTCAGCTCTTCACTCTCCTCTACCACTCTGTGGTAAGGAGGTGCAAGAGAGCAGAGGGAGGGACAGAGAGCACCACAAACAGAAAGATGTGAAAGCGGGGATCAGGAACACAGGTTCACATCTGCAGAAAGGAGAGACTTGGGAATGGAAGGGCCCACAATTCCATTCAGCCTCCTAAGAGTAGACAACTTAGACTCCACGATAAAGTTTGATCAAATGGTAGCATGGAAAATGAATTTTATCAAATAGATTCTTTAGAGAGAGAGAGAGAAAGCGAGCGAGCAGCCTTTTGGGACATCTAAATAATGTTTTCCTAATAGTATTTAAGCTTTAATATGTTCATTGACATATGTTCCCTATGTTACTTTTAGAATAGAGATATTTTAATTTCAAATACTTAAGAATGGCACAAATTGGGGGCAATCTGTTTCTATGAAGCCAGTGTACCCAACAAATATACATCTGTTCATTTTGAAGCTATTTCCTATATTTTGGTTTTGTCATATCCTGGAGCCACATTTCCATACAATTGTAGAACCTCATTATTGACTGGCTTTTGTTTTGACCCAGGGTCTCTACACATTTAATAGAATTCCTGGACCGATTTTACCTGAAAGTCAAATGCAGATGCATGGATTCAAAGACACAAGATTCCTTACCGGGATGTTTCTGCTACAGCTAGCGTGAAAGCAATGGAGGACCACTGCCGCATCTGGAGGAAAATGCAAGGCCAAGAGGGGGAAGGATGATGGAGGACATGGGTGACAAGCCTAGATAGAAGACCACTGACAGCTCTGAGGGATTCTGGGGCTTTTTATTCCTTAGCTCTAATTTCTATGGTATTTGTCGGGAGAAAAGAAATCGCCTCCCAGTACATCATTCAGCTGATCGTTGGAAGAATACGTGCAGACCGATGAAGAGCCAAGTCCACTTCCATCAACTTCTGGGGAAAGGAAGAAGAAAGAAAAGGAAAGGGAGAGGAGGGGAGGGAGAGGAGGAAAAAGGGGTTAGAATCAGTAAACAGTGGCCATGGTCCTGCAACTAAAGCCAAGAGTTGACCACTCATGCTGCTTGCTGTACCTTCAAGGCCCCCCTTCTTTTTTGACAAGCTGGCATATACTGGGGCTGATTAAATGGAATTTCATTTCTTTGGCTGAAACATTAAAATAGTACTTTCCAACCACAGGCAATGCTCCCTCCCCAACCAGGGGACAGCTGGGAGGGGGGAGGGGGGTTGCCCCTGGCAGCTAGCACGTAAAATGCAGGGATGACACTCACACCCTGAAAAGCACAAATCCCCACTCCCACCTCCAGAAAAGAATTCCTACCCCAAGTGGAAAGATGGCCAAAGATTCTGAAGTGCCCCTTCAAGGTCTCACTACTCAACCTTTAGACTTTATGGGAACATTTTGACCCAAAGATGTTTACTCAAAAATAATCAGATCACATCATCCATATTTTCATGATAACAATGCTTAGGATACTTCCCAGTCACATACTAAAAACCCCTCCAAGTTTTATAAGTACTCGGTTTCCCTTTGGGACTGATAATTTGGTAGACAAGCTTAAGCCCAAACCTTTCGTGGGAATAAAATAATTCTTCACAGCACTGTCTCTCGCTTTTATAAGCTCTTTGGGGTCTGGTGCCCAGAAATGACTTGGCCCTTCTACAGACTACACTCCTCCATTTTCATGGTGTGGGGACTTTCCAAAAACAAACTATAAATAGCTTTCACTTGGGAAATAATTTGATTTTCACAAATCACAGCCTTTACAAGGAAGAAAAGTCATTTTTTTTCAACCATGTTCTACTGGGGCACAGAGATAGTTAGACAGCTGTTTTTCTCAGAACCCTTGAATGGATTTTGTTTGTTGTTTTTTTTTTACCTAAGAGACTTGCAATACAGGGTTGTTCCAACCCAAAAACAATGTCCTCTTTCCCAGTCTTTTTGACTCAGGTACCTGAAAATTCACAGAACTCTACATGGTTTATAGCTAATGAGGATCCTGCTGAGTCTGCACACTATTTTAGAGAATGCAGTGTGTTCTTTTGGATGTTTCAAAGTTCACTGAAAGAAATAAAAGGGACCCCATCATGTCCTCAGCCAGAGGCCAGCCTTGGACCACACTTCCTGGTAAAATCCATTGAGCAATGTTGTAAAGTCACTTAGTAAGGTGCAGCGTATTAGTTACAAGTTATTTATCTCCAAGAGTTTAAAATTTAAAGGCCAGGCATGTCTTTCCTTGAAAATTCCCTTTGTCTGTTATTAAACTACTTTGAAATTTTAGGATAGCTTTCCTGTGTATGATTCTATAGCTCAAGATTCTCATGCAAATATTTAAAAATATGTACTACATATCTGCTGCCTAATTTGCATGAAATACACTTTGCTTTACCGTCCTTTAAACATGGAAGTAGGTCCTATAAATATAAACACACATGCACACACCAGAAAGCTCTTTATTCTTCTCTACAGAGTTCCCAAATGTCCAAAACTAAGTATTATCTAGGTTTCAAGAAAGAATAGGTTTGTGTAGCCTAATCAAGACTTCTCTGGAAGGGGTCTAGGGATTTATATTTTAAGATAATGTCCAGGGATTCACATAATCTGATCATCTGAGATGCTTTGAGAGAATAAGCACATGGCAGGAGAACGGAGCAGACATTTTCAACTATTAATTCATTGGGCATCACCCCTCAAAAACCCTACATATTCTGAAGACACAGTGAAGCATGTGGCGGAGTCAGCTCAGTGGGTGTTGAGCAGCCTAACTTGACTTGCACACTTGAAGCAGATACTGTTACCTCACCTAGTCAAACTTCAAAACACATCAAACCTTGTCCAGCAAGGGGTCGGAGCCTGTATTTATGGCGTCTGCCACCACTGGCTCCTTTGTGATCCTACTCAGGTGCATCTTCAGGTTCCTGCCCCTGGTCACTAACTGTCTTATCTTTTCTGTTATCTCAGTACCCCTCCTGCTGCTGATTTTCCTGCAAGAGTCATTCCTCTCTTTATCTGTGTGTCCGAGTTTCCCTTCCTGAGACTTCTAACATTCCACGGAGAGCCATCAAAGTGGATGACTAGATCCTACCTGCTAAGCCCAGTTTATCTGTTACCTGGAGCCTGTGACTGATTCTTTGAAACTGATCTAATCTTTGCCAGTATTTATATGCTCCTCAGTCCCCTGACTAGTATGGACTCCACCCAGGTTTACATTTTGGCTTAGAAGGTCCCGGTTGAGTAGTCACTGACTCCCACCTGTTGCAGGGCTTGAGTGACATCCTTTCAACCTTGGAAGACCCAGATGGCATCTTGTTTTTTTCTATAACTTAGAAAACAAGCCCCATGCTTCGTTCATACCTATTGCTTCTTAAAAAAAGAACAAAACTAAAAACAGAATCCATGCAATAAGTGTTTAAACAGAAACAGAAAAGGCAGTGTATAACTAACCTGTTTCTTGCCTATTACTCTCTATTGTAGCTTTCCCCAAGTGAAAAATTGGACTTCACAGTTCAAACCTGTAAAATCTATGCCACTGGGCTAAAGTCATAGAGAAAGAAGCTATAACTTTGGCCAACTGTTATCAATCATGTATGTTTCGTCTCTGTACTTTGTCTGAATTATGGTGTCATAGACCACATTTGCAATTGAGAGGGTTTTTTTGTATGTGTGTGTTTTTCCTAGGAATCCATGTATTCACCTGATTTTATTCACCAGGAGAATTTTCTTTTCCTTATAGAAAATAATGTAGTCAAAGTGGGAAAAGGAAACAAGTGTCTTTGTTTTGCTTGGCGATTCATCCTTTCAGATGAGAACGAAGTGAAATCTATCTGGGGCACCCCAGGAAATTCCCAAATGACCAGTGTAGCTCCCATTAGTCTGTTGAAAGAGGTTAAACTGCCCAAAGCCATAATTTCAAGTCTTAATTGAATGCTAGCAATTCAACCATGAGCCGAATCTCCGAAGAATGGTAGACTCCTCTGTAGCCTTTGCACAATGGGAATGCGTGGGTTGGTGCCATCTGCAGCCCAGGGGTAGGAGGACAAAAAAGACATTTGAGGAAAAGGGAATTTCTTACAGATATGATATAATGGGAACGATCTGAAAGTCATCCATCATGGTGTTGACACGCATCACACCCAACAACAGCCAAAAGCCACAAGATGTCACGGACCGCCTGCAGCGTGTCAGACCTTCTGGCATAAGCACTTTTGTGTATCCGGCCACTTCGTCTTTGTTACCCACTCTGTGACGCTGTATGGGGAAGCCCCAGAATGCCTTTGCCTACCCCCAACCCCGACATTTGCTTATGCAGGTTTTATTATCATCCCCACTAACAGGCACTCAGGAACGCATTCATCCTGTGACATGGAAAGGCTATTGGAGCTGGATGAAGATACCAAACCACCAGATGCTGCTGGGTCTCATAAATCGGGTTAACTGACACAACCGCTCAGAGAGGTCAGAACAATACGGGGCCACTCCAGGGCACTTGGCGGCTCAGAAACTCTTATGGAGACAGCTGCTAGGGGAGACAGAGAACCAAGACCTTCATCCACTGCCCTTTGGTTTTCTTTCCTTCAAGAGAGAAAGAGACAGACAGACTGACAGACAGAGACAGAAAGACTGACAGAGAAACATACAGAGATAAAGAGAAAAGGGGACAAAGAGAGACAGAAAGAGATATGACAGAGAAAGATTAGGTTAATATGAGCAAGAAAAAAGATACACTGGGTTTTTAACATCACTGTGCAGTATTAACCTGCCATTTACATCCAAGCGTGTTCCCTTTGATTTCAAAGTACCACTTGGCTTATGTGTACACATAGACTCATGGAACATTAGCAAAAGTTATAGTTGGACTTGTATTATATTTTGTTGCTTTAACCTCTACATGATATTTGTTTCTTCACTCATCTGTCAAAATCATGAGACCTTCATGCTCAGCCCCCGTGAGCAGTGACTCTTCTTTTGCCCTTAGGGGACTCAGCAAAATGTTAACCACTTATTAGACTCTTAATGCCTCCTAAGTTTGTCCTATCTTCAATAATTTCAAAGGCCCTATAGGAAAACTGAAGACAATTTAGAGACAGTCAAGGATAGATAATGTTGACTTAGACAACATTATAGAAACATAACAATATTGTAAAAAAAAGCTGGCCATTTGTGGAGTTGAAGATATTAATAGCCTAGGATTCCTATGCTTTCAGAACAATTTTCCAGGTACTCCATGTCCCAGGCTTCTTTGTAACTGTAGAAAAAACAGCCCACTGGAAGGAACAGCTGGGTATGTTGATTACACACTTGTAAGAATCCAGAAAAATCTACAAAGAAGATACACTTCTCCAGAGAAAAGACTGAGTGTAAAAAAAATTTAAATTCCTTCTGACTAAATACATTATAGTGTTTGGAATATCACCCTACAAAAATGCCAGCTATGTCCTGAAGCTAACTCTTCAAGATTATCTGGAGAAGGTCATATTATCTGGGCACTAAGCTATTTTTAAATCATTCCATCATCTCCTTTATTTGACCCTGTTAATTGTTTCTTGCTGCATAGGTCTTAAATGATCTTGTTTCTTCTAGCATTTTTGTGGATCTTAAGCCCACACGTAACATGAGGTGTTTATATTACCAGCAAGTAAGTGTGTCCTTTCCTGAGTACTATTCTGTTTGAGCTGTCTGCAACAATCTTACTATTTGTTTAATCTTTAAAACAGCCTCTATTTGGAACACTGGCTTCACATTTATCTTGTCTGCAAACGGCAGAGATGACGGAACTGCAGTCCTTCCTCTGTTTGATGGCAAGTTCACAGTTGGCTCTCACAAACGGTGGGCCAACATGTGACTTGGGAAAGAAAGCATGACAAAGCAAAGTCTATGATCATTTGTAATGATTAAGAACAAGTCTGACATTAAGCTCCTTTAAAAAAAATAACATCTCTATCCCCAATTCATTTTTTCAATAAACTTATTTGTTTTACATCCCAGCAGCAGTTTCCGCTCCCTCTTTTCCTCCCAGTCCCTTTCCCCACCCTCCCCTCTGTCCCCTGCCAGTCCACTCCTCCTCCATTTCTCTTTAGGAAATGGCAGGTCTCCCATGAGTATCAACAAAACAATCTAATACCATAATTCTTAAATTCTGAATCCAGCAAGATATATTAACTTACAAATAACCAGAATTGGTTCAGTGTGCCTTTCCTATAAGCAAGTTGATGTCTTAGAATTAAATTATAATTAGCTAGAGTAAAGACTAGAGAGAGGTTATGTTGAAAATATTAATTTATGTTTATTAGTACAAATCTATTCCTTTTTAATCTAACACTTGAAGATACACACCCTAAATTACATAAGTTTAAGGGAGCATTTTATTTTTCTTTTGTGTGTGTGTGTGATACATGTGAGTCTACAGATGTTCCTGTGTGTGTACATGTATGTGTCTTTGCATAGAGGCCAGAGGTTGTTGTCAAGTGACTTCTTCAATTGTTCTCCACCTCATTTTTTTTGAGACACTGTCTCTCGTTGAACCTGGAGCTCATTGATCAAAGCCAAACTGGCAGCCAGCAGTCTTCAAAGATTCTCATGTCTCTCCTTCTCATGTCTTCTCCAACCTATGCCTGACTGTTGGGGAATCCAAACTCAGGTTCTCATGTTTGAACACTTGCATAGCAAGTGCTTTACCAAATACATTTCCCAGCCTTAAAGTATTAACTCAACACGGAAATGAGTGATGAGAAAACTTACCTAACACATACATAAGCTGTGAGGACACACGAAAGAATATATTCCAGACAAGCATGAACCATCTCATCCTAAAAGCCTTCTCTAGTATCCCATCCCAGAGGCAGCAATGACACTCCCATGTGTTCCAGTACACAATTTGTTCATTTGTTTGACTGGTCCTCACCCACACTGGAGTTTGCCTTTAGAAGGAGAGAAATTTTGCTCCCTTAGACCCTGTTGCATTTCTCACCCTCGGCACAGGACACGGTACCCAAAATGTGAGTGTGTGTATTTGTATGTGTGTGGGGGGGTAAATGTATGAATATATATGACTGCACCTGTTCTTTTGCAGAAAAATGGAAGAGACATCAAAAGAAGGCTCTACACTTATAAAAGTTAATAGCTTATAATAGCAATTATAGTGACAACTATTTCATTCAAGTTCAATGTGTCTTAGGATTCTTTGCATGAATAGTGACTTTCAGCAGACTGCTCTCAGGAAATAGTTTTCCAAAGGGCAGCTCAAAGACAAATGTGAAAGAAGGTTATAGCTAAAGAGTCATAAAATCTTATGATTAAAATGTCTGAAATACTCAAGGTATCATTCTACAACTGGAGAAACAAAGGCTGATAAAAATCAGTTTAACGAACCCCAGATCAGCACACTGTATTTATTATGGCTTTTCTGACTCTCATACCAAGTTTCCTGGCCCATAAGAATGTGTTATTTATGCAGACATTACGTTTGCCAATGACAGCCAAGTGTAGGGATGAATGGCAAGATCTCCTTGATTGGAGACAGTGGGGTTCTAGACGCCATCTAAAAAGTCCCAGTGATGCTGTCATCTCAGCACGGTTTATAATGAAGTCACCACAACCTGAAACTTGGATACGACAAGCACCTCTGATTCTAGTGGGTTTCAAATGCACAGGCAGAACCTGTTGTCAAAAGCAGAAAGTCGGTTCCACAATGAGGGGCTTTGGCGGCTGTATTGTCTTTCCTCTGCAATGGTGTAGGATTACACTTTGGACAAACTAAAGAAAGTAGATGATTTCATAGCCTTACAATCTCCTCCGCTTGCCGACTGTCTACACTATCCCCCTTCAGCTGCACTTACTTATGGCTACAGCCCTCTGGCTTCGACGTGTAAACAACTGACTCAGACAACTGGCGGAAGACCAGGTTCATACAATCTCACACCCACAGACGATGTGCTTAAGAACTGTGCACATCATCATTCTAGCGTTCTGTCTTTTAGGGAATTCCAAAAATGTGCATTTCACTTTCCAACTTATGCCTCCCTTTAACAAGATTATGCCTTTGAAGCTTTTTGGGGGGTGAATTTCCATGAATTAACCACCACAAAAGGCTAAATGGGGTTAGAGAGATGGCTCAGTGGTTAAGAGCACTGGCTGCTCTTCCAGAGGATAGAGGTTCGAATCCCAGCACCCACATTCCAGCTCATGATCATCTATCTGTAACTCTAGTTCCAGAGAATTAAATGTCCTTTTGTGACTTCTGTGGTCTTGTACCAGGCACATACATGGTACACAGATACACACACATTGGCAAGATACCCATTCACATCACTTAAATAAACAAATAATTTTTAAATATTATATATATAAATGTTTTACACATATATATATATATATTAAAAGCGCAGAGTGAAAAGCCCTCTTTCTCATAGTTTTTCCTGAATTAATCCCCCAGTTTCATGGGGAAGGAAGTAAATCCCTGTTTCTATTTTCTGTTCTGTCTTGCTTTTCTAGAAGTTTCTAAAAGGGAGTCTGTGAAGCAAGGCTTATCTCAGGCATGATATATCAAATCAGGACACTGGAACCTGTTGACACGGAAATCTTAATGTCTCCTTTTCTTCTAAATCACAAAGAGCATCTTCACTGTCAGCCATCTCGACTGTTGTGGTTGCTCGGGCCCCTTCCACCTGTAAGCTTCCAGCTTTGGGGTGAAGACAAGAACAACCCAGTTCCTGTCTCTCTCCTCTGCTCTCATTTGAGTTACATTTATCCTAGAGTTCTCGGTTTTAGCTTTCGGTCCTAACCTAACCCCTCCTACCTCCACCCTAATTCTGATGTCTCATCTTCAATATTACACTCTTCTCAGGCAGCTCTGATGTCTCCATCTGGAATTCCAGTGATGCACTGCTGTAGCTTTCCATAGTTTATTACCTGGTCGCCCCATTGCTTCCTCGGTCTGTTAAATGTATACTTCTTTAAACTGCTGTTTGTCAGTGTTGATTCTGCTGCTCTCACTCCCCCACCCACTCTCAGCCCTGAGGACAGAGGGCTATCTCTGGAGCTATTGTCACATTGGAAGGGGACACTGCTGGTTCCCAGCTGGTGAAAGTCCTGGACATCTTTCCCACACACCAGGCACCAGACAGCTCCCACAGCAGTTATCTAGCTGCAAATGCCATTGGCATCCAGGCTAAAACTCTGTCCTATCCAACTAGCACAGAAGCTTCCCCATTCATGTCCTCTGGTCTATTCAGCAGAGACCTGACTTTGGCCATGCTGCCTATATTTTTCTGTTTCATTATTTTCTTTTATGCCAGAGGCTCCAATGAGCCTGTGACTTGGAAAATTCTGTGCATCGAGTATCTTCTTCAGACAGCGTTCTACCATAGTGCATGCATCTGCTTGAATGAGAGATTACACTTAGCAGATCCCTTAGCTTCTTATGCTTCCCAGACTTTGACTACAAGATGGTGGAGTCAAGCTATCTGGAATTGTTCTTAACTCTGCCACTTCCTCTCTTGGGCAAGTCATTTTATTTCTCCACCTGGAATATGATCTTATGATAAAGCTTACCTCCCTGAGTTGCTGTGTAACTGAGAACCACCCCAGTACAAAGCAAGCAAAATAATTAGGCTGTTATTACTAAGAGTGGATAATTGTTTCCTTTATGCACTTGTGTTTGAAGGCCATATACTGATATACAATGTTCATACTGGGACTCCAAATGATTGATGTATGCATTCCCTAGTGTTTGTATTGTATGTATGTATGTATGTATGTATGTATGTATGTATGTATGTATTCAATTTGGAGGTCCTAGGGTATGCATTCAGGACCTCATGAATGCTAGACAAGTGGTCCCCACATCTTCAGTCATTTATTTAATTTTATTTGAGACAGGGTCTTTTCAACATTGCCCAAGCTAGCTTCAACTTGTAATCCTCCTGCCTTGAAAGTACCAGAGATTACAAGCATAGGGCACCATGCCCAAATATTAAATGAATAACTTCTGTATGTATTGTCAGCTATGTGTTCTTTATGCATATGAATTTTACGTCTTCCTGAGGGACTTCACAGGTTCTGGAAACCTAAAACGCCCTACAAGCTACATCCCTCCACATATCCCACCTCTTCCCCTACCCTTTTGCCAGGGTTATCGAGTTTCTGCAATTCTGTATTCAACTCGGTCACTGTTAATTACAATTTGACTGTGGTCTACTTGGGGAAAACTCCAGAAAGCAATTAAGAGTGAGGCAAAAGCAGAAGTAAAAGATAGGCTTTCTCCTTTTTATCTTTTCTCCGAGTTTTCCCAGAGTTTCACTGTAGCTCCCCATGGGTGAGTTGGAAGCTGCAGCAATTCATAAGTAATTTATTTTGAGGCAGGAGGAGGAGGGACTCCTCCCAATCTCCACTTTCTCTCTCTGCAGTCCCTTCCCCTCTTTCTGCTGACTGATCTCTCTCACTGAGTGATGACAGGAGCAGAAAAGACCAAGTAGATAGGGCAATCTATGTATCTACTTGAATTTATTGCCTGTTGTACAGGCTCCAGATAACCATTTTATTTTGTAACTCAAATTCTTTGCTTCTGCAGTCTCCTCTGTGAGTTATCAACTAACTGCTCCCCAACTCCTCTCCCAGCCACCACCCTCTTAACTAGCAGAACAAGTGAGGATCTGCCTGTAATTACTGCTTAATTCATTTGCATGTGGATGTTCTCATTAGAATGTCATTAGCATGGGGAGGGAGTCTGGTTGCCAAAGCAACCAGGAGTGGGGCAGGTGCAGTTCAGCCTCTACTGGAGTCTCTGCTCTGTTTGGTCAAATTCCACCTGTCTTCCTGGCTGCTCTTACTCCAGTGGCTGCCAGCAGAAAAACATTCCATGGTGCTACCCACTTTATATTGGCTCTGTCTCCAGAATTTCTTGGTAACCTGTGTGGCTCAGCCTGATTTTCCTAATGTTTCCTTTTGTTTTAACTCTCCATGTTTGGGGACATAAGTTTCTAGTCTGTGCCATCCAGAATGGTAGCCACCTACCACATCCAGCTAATGAACACTTAAAATAGGATTAGCCTGTATTGAGATGTGCTTTATGGGTAATGTAAGCAAATGACTTCAATGACTTCATAGAAACAAAGATTGTAAAGCATCTTCTTAGCAATTTTGCTGCTGTAAGACCATGTTGAAATGTTATTGTCTCAGGTATATAGAGCTAAATAAAATATATTCTTAAATCTATGGTTTTCATTAGTAGTAGAATACTTTCGTACCATGAATGAGGCCTTGGGTACAATTTTCAACTCACACACGCACATGTATACATTTAGTCGGACACATACAAATGCACACATTTACACACATACACATTCATACATATATAAACACAAATAAATACATTAATATATAGACATGGATACACATACACATATGTATGCATAACACATGCACACATACATAAATGCATGCACACATACCTTCACAAATATATACCTATATACAGACATATACACATATGCATATACATACATACATAGGTACAAACATACATGAAAATCATCTAGTGTATTTTTCTAGTTAGATATGAGTTCTTAGCCATTATATCTAGGGGTTCCATGTATATTCCACTGCACAGCCTTAGACAATGGTTATCTCCCCCAAATCTCTAATCAGTGTTGTTTCCTTCTTCGTGACAATTCCAGGATTCTTCTAGGATTGCCCAGCAAGTTGCAATTTCAGCCATCACTTCATAAATACTTATAGAGGTCAAGAAATTCAGTTTTTCCATCAACACAGTAATTCCTTGCTGCAGACGTGCTGGTAGGTGGTTCTCCAGGTCCTGCTAGGAGGCCACCATGTAGTAGAAGGACAGATGCAGAATAACTCTAATTCTGTGACAAATGCTTCTTCTATTGACAAGAAACACACTTCCTCAGGAAGCTTTGTTTACTGGTCAGAGTTCGGCCCTCAGAGCAAAAGAGCAAAGGATACTGTCTGCTCCTCCCCACAGAGTGACTGAAGAGGAATCTCAGGGTCTGCTCAGTTCAGCATCTCTTTGTTAAAAAAAAGAGTCCATTTCCTCCCAAAGATGTGCCCTCAAGGCTCAATGTCACTGGTGCCTTCCCCCAGATTTTTGTCATTTGTCAATGTCCCTGTAAAAATACGGCCTCCAGTAGGGAACACCTATTCCAGATGTAATAGAGTGCAGTCTGCAGAAAACAAGACGACTACTCTTTTCCCTCAGGGGAAAAGTAGAATTTGATAGATTTAATCTAAATCTATGTTCATTTTGCAATCTTTTCTACCCAATTCTTGGCATGCAAGGTATTCAATACAATAGACATAGCATCTTGCAGGACAGTGGTGGCCCACGCCTTTAATCCCTGCACTCAGGAGGCAGAGGCAAGTGGATCTCTGAGTTCAAGGGCAGCCTGGTCTACAGAGGGAGTCCAGGACAGTCAGAGCTACCAGAGAAACTCTGTCTCAAAAAAAAAACAAAATTAACCACCCCCCACCAAAAGGACATTCATAAGTCAAGATAGAGTTATAACTCCTTTATTGTAGACTTACATTATTGGTGACTAAAAGTTAAACCCAGCACCTTCTTCTCCTTTCTGTGGACTTACAACTCAGGCTTTTATTTCATTGTGCCAGTGGAGCAAAGTTTCAAATCCAGGTCTTGCTCCATGGTTGACCAACCAACAAAATGAATAATGGTACGCCAAGCTGTGTACCAAAGACAGAAGAAAGTTGTTTTCCATGGCAACTTCCTCATAGGGAACACTTCTGCATTGCTGGTGGGCATGCAAACTGGTACAACCCCTTTGGATATCAGTGTGGCAATTTCTCAGAAAATT